>JAEIIJ010013758.1:0-31951 GCA_018904815.1 Drosophila ogumai | reverse complement strand
ACTTTAAAAATTCTTTCAAAAATAATTTTAGAAATATTCTTCCTTATAAGAATTTAGATCTTAATTTACATAAAACAAATAAATAAAAACTCAGTTTTTCGTTATATTTTTTGGAGAATTGGTAATTTATTTAAGATAAAGTTGAATTATTTATTAATATAATGATATAACTAATTGGTTTCAAGTTTGTTTTGTTGGTTTTTTGTTTGTTTGTTTTCCTTACTCTTCCTCCTCTTTTGTCACGCCCTTGTTTAAATTAATTAATTACATTTAAAATCACAGCAGTCTTTCATTAAAAAATAGATTTATCAATGTGTTAAACCGTAGAATATATGTATGTATAATCGCGAACAAACTTGCACTACACTCATTTAAAAAAACGGAATCGGAAAGAGCTTAACACTAAATCGGAGCATTCTAACTACACATTATTTAATATAATCTTTTCTAGGCGAACGCATGTACGTATAGTCATTTGAACTGAGTTTTTGACAAAACAAAACTAATAATAAACACTTGAAGAATTGCACAAAAGGTCGAAAATAACATTAGTTTATGTTATGTTATATAATTAATTATTAATAATTACGGCTAGAACGAACGTTGTATGAAAATTTCTGCTACTGGAATGTATTCTTTACGAGCCAAATTCCCTAAACCGAAGGTAATATAAACAGTAAAATGAGTAACGCTCATCCTAAACTTTACATTAACTTTGCCTAATTTATATATATATATATATGTTGGCCTGTGCGTAAATCGTTAGTTAATATATATAATTATAGTTTTAGCGATTATTTAAACAATTTCTACAGGTTTTATATACAGGTTCCGTTACGTTTCGTTACGTTTTTGAATTAAGCTAGCTAAGAAATCGGTCAAAAAAATGAGTTTAATAATTGATATTTTGAAAAAATTTTGATTACGCTACTCAAACTTGGGGGGAGAAATGGGGAACCTTTTACTCCACCTACTCCTACTCCTACTCCCTAGGATGGCTCCTATATATATCGTACATATCGGCTTTAATCACAGCTACGCAGAGTTTAGGCAAGGCGAGTGTAGTCATCGGCTAGTTGTATTTTTCTGGCTGGCAGGGCTAGCCCGCCACCTGCTGCATGGTTATGGTGCTAATCAGCTGCTGGCATATCTTTCCATACTCAAACTGATCCCCCGAGATGCGCCTCAGCTTAATGCCCTTGGCCGCTCCATGATGATCACGGCTGCGTCCCTCGCAAACCTGCAGCTCGATTTGCAGGCCACCCGAATACTCCAAACTGAGATTGGTGGTGGGTTCACCGCCATAGGCCAGCAGGGATGAGGCTGCCTCGCAGGCCAAGGAGGCATTGGAGGCACTGCTATGACGCGATTCTGCTCCGCTATCCTCCGAACTAATGCTGCCCTTGTGCAGCACAAATCCTTTTGGCGGCATTGTAGAGTCTATGGTCTGCTTGACCATCTCCAGGATGCGGGTAGAGTCCAGATTGGAGCATTCATGGGGCAGGGGAACCTCGTAGCACATCTCATCGGACATGCGGCGCGAGTCGCACATGGAATCGGGCGTCAAGTGGCCACATTCCGTGTGATCACCCATCTCCGAGTGCGAGTCTGACTTGAAGCCAGAGCTGGCCGAGGGCTCCTGGCAGGGCGACAGGTTATTCGAGTCATTGCTGAGGGAGTCATCCGAAAAGCCCAGAGATTTGTCGCTGCCACGCCGGCACTGTGCCTCGGTTTGTGCCTGGGCCTGGGCGGGATTCACAGGACAATGGCTGCCCCCTCCACCTGGTTCACAGTCCAGGCTGGCCTTGCGTCCTATGCCGCGGGTTATCGAGGGCATATCGCTGCTGGGTTCGGTGATAATTAAACCCTAAAAGAAGATATGGAAATTTAGATCCTTTCCCAAGTTTACTCAAGTTAAAAGCTCACCTGCAGCGACATAACTGGCGTGTGCGGCTCCAGGGAATCCTCGCTATCCCTACTGTTATCCGAGGACAAAGCCACCAGTGTGATCTCACTACCCTGAACATCCGTCAGACATATTTGTGGAGTTATGCCACCCGTACACCCCGCATATGGCGTTCCTGTGGTTATCGTATGACACATCTGTCCATTACCATTCTCCTCCTGAATGATGCACAAGTTCGGCGAGGCTGGTGGTGTGGGCACCACTCTTACTGGCTGTGCCGGCGACAGATTCAAGGGTTTCAAATCGTAAAATGAGGCTGCCGCTGGCATAAACCAATTGGTGGCTGCATAATCCGTTGGCTGTTGATCCATTACTCCCCCGCACACATCCATCGACAAGTCCAAAGGTTGATTGGAGGCCGCTGCTGCTGCAGCTCCTTCGCAGGCTGCCGAAGTTCCACGGGTGATGGAACCACCGGCGCATCCCGTGGTCAAACCCGAAATGCCTTTGGTGATCTGATGGAGTGGCGAGGATCCCCCGCCACCGCCGGGCACATACGGATTGGGTGAGCAGCTGCCGCTGAAGGTGGTGCTGCTGTAGATCGGCGATTGGCAGCCGCTGCTTGAATTGGAGTTGCTGGCGGCGCCCAAATTGATGCTGCTAAACTGACCCACCAGCTGCTGCTGCTGCTGGAGATGCTGCTGTTGCGGCTGCTGCAGCAGCAAAGTCATCGGTTGATATTGCTGGTAGCCACAAATGGGTTGTCCAAACATCTGCTTGGCGGAGGATAAAGCCAGCGAGGCATTCATAGCTGCACCCTGCGGTGGCATGCTCAAAGGCGACACACTGAAGCTGTGCATGTGCTGCTGCTGCTGCTGATGGTGCAGCAAGTGGCTCTGATCCAGGTGGCCGCCACTAACAGCCGCCGCACTGGAGGCATGGGCAGCCAGTCCCAGCAGATGGGCCAGCTCCATGGGCACCACATGCGTTGAGATTATTTTGTTGGCTATTTCGAAGCTCACACGCTGCTCCTTAACCAGGCGGTCCAGGGCGGGCATTAGGTTCTTGATGGCCTCGGGAGGAACTTCAATGTCATGGCCACGGCGCAAAGTCAGCTGCAGGCCCATGCCCGGCTTGCCATGTATGGGGGAACCTTTTGCAAAAAAGGGAAATTTAATTATTAAATTTAATTAAATTTTTTAAAAGAAGCTTAGGTCTAAAGCTTGTGGCACTAATTTGGGTCTCGTTCTGATTTTCTTACCTGGCAAACTGATCGAATTTTCTAAAAGCGGCGGACTGGGTGCAACCAAAAAGTTTCTCTGTGCAATACCTTTCTGCAGGGATTGGCATTCCTGCAGCGGGCCCTGGAACTGGCTCTTGGATCCCTCCGATGCCCGACGCACTGGACTGTAACGTCCTATTGTCGCTAAATCGTAAGCAAGCAGCCAAGGTGAAAAATAAAAGTATAGAGAGAGAGGAAATGGTAGGAAATGGTTAACAAATTGAAAAGACACACACAGCCAAAGGGGGAAACTTAGGTAAATTTATCAATAACCTTAACCAGGGGTTAAAGTTGGTGTTAGTTCAAATTTTGTTCTTTTTTTTTTTTAGTTTTCGTGACCATTTTGGTTTTTATTAAAGGTCATTTCAAATTTTTTTAGTTAAAAAAAAAAGCTTTTTCCTAAAATATTCTGTACTTCGATTAAAGTTAAATTAAATTTTAAATTTAACCAGAGTTTAAAAAATATTTTTCAGTATGAAATAATATAAATTTTTAAGAAAATTCCCTAATAAAAACAAAGTTATTAATTAAAATTTAGATTAATTAATTTCAAAAATAAATAGACCAATTTTTTAGTTTTACGTTTAATTTAAATTTAACCAGAGTTTAGAGAATATTTTTCAGTATAGGTTAAAATATTTTTTTTTTAATTAAGTTCATATAGTTAGGGATTCATAAAGTTAACTGCTGGTTAAATATAACTTTTATGATTTTTTAAGCCATTTTATAATAAATATATTGCTTCATTTTGGTTAGTAACAATATCGAATTGTTTCTAAACTCCCATTCCAATGACCAAAAACCGCAATCAGAACTCTCGACTTACCACCCTCCTGAACGGTGGGCAACTTGGAGTGGGCAACCCGATGAATACGCCTATTATTGGCCGCCACAAGCGGCACAGAAGAGCCCGCGCCCGCAGCTGCAACCAGGGGCAGCGAGTGGGGCGGTGACAAGCCCTTACCCATGCCCATACCCACAGGATATGTGCCATTCGGTGGCGATTGGCTGAGAGATTTCAAGGTGGGCGGCAAGTAATCACGGTTCATGCGAGACTCAACCTCTCGTATAAGCTCGGGAGGGATCACTGTACGTGGGGTTTTTGGGCAGAGGCGGTAATCAAGCAGCAAGAATTTCGGGAGCGGTAGCGGTAGCAGGTGGTCAGTCGTTGTGCAGTAGCGGGCGTTGCCAAATTATCAAATTGCAATAAACCAAAAAAAGGTTTTACATAAAAAGAAAAAAAGGAAATAAGCAAACAAAAAACATTAAATTAATATACTAATTTCAATAAAAACAATAAAATTAATATACAATTAAATCAGTAAATTATTCAGGTATTAATGAAAGAATATTAAACTTAATTAAGGCATTTAATGACTAAATAAAATCTATATATAAAGCCATGCTTTAAATATCGGTTGAGGAAGCATTTTACAGATGATAATAAGCTAATTTAAAATAAGGAATGTTTGTATATTAACACAAATAGTTCTCTTGAATAGATATTGAAATAATAAAACATTGAATATAATAATAATAATAAATATCAAAATTATCCACAACATCGATTTTAATATCGATACTGTGTTGATAAATCCATATTTACTGTTTTTTATTTTAGTTTATAGTTATATTTTGTTTGAAAAAATAAACAGAAATAAAAAGAATTAATTAAATTCTTAAAAATTGAAATTGAAAATTAAAAAAAATACCCTTGTTTAGTAGTTACGTTTTATTTAAAAGAAGAACGATATTTAAGACATTTTTAAAGCCTGCAAATTTAACACTTTCCTAATCTATTTCACATCCTTTACAGGAATAACGATCTCACAAGCCCACTTTATAAATTCATGAGCTTTTGAGTACCTTTACGATAATTATTAGTTTTAAAAATTCATAAATAGTAAGCCTATTCACTCTCATTACGCACCTGGCGGCCTTTCGGTCACTGTAAGCAGACCCGTTCTTCTCTGTCGCATATTGCTGGAGGTAGTTGGCGCCTGGGATTGCGAGCCCGGACCCGGACCATGTGTCACTGATAAATCTTCCGTACAGCCCACAGTATGACGCTTGCCCAGGCCACGTTTTTGCATATAACTACAAATAAATAAAGATTTTAAATTATAAACTAAATAAATATAAATATAAATAGCCACCTTTGCAACTCCTCATTGCATTCCCCGCTATCGTTCTCCTGACAGCAATGCATCTGACCTGCTGCCTGTTCATTGAGCGGCGACAGCTCTTGGACCGCTGAGGGATCAGTGCCACAATTGGGATTGATATAGTAGCCAGCAGTGTCCATTTGCTGGCCCTGAGCTGGACCACCCACAGTGCCCGTGGCGGGGTAATAGATGTGGAGATTGGCCCCACCATCCGAGGCACGGCGACCAAAGGAGCCTGGAATTAAAAGTAAAACCAGGTTTAGTATTTATGAAAAGGAAATCCATCTAAAGTAAAAGTACGTACTGGCTCCCATGACCACTGGCGGCTTGAGCAGATGCTGATCCTTGATGGTGAGATTGTGCAGCGGCTGGTTCTGCAGCATGGGCAGATTCATGGGGTAATAGGGCACCGTTGTGGGCTGCGCAGGATCACTGCATTGTGGCGGGCACTTGAAGTCTATGGGCGGCACATGAGGATTAGCCAAAGCCTGTTCATGGGCCACATCCCCAGGTCCCACGGTATGGCGTCGCGTATTGGCGCCATTGACTCCGCCTCCAGCTTGGGCGCTGAGGTGCTGCGGATTCACAGGAGGCTGGAAAATACAGGAAAATAATTTACATTAAATATCTAATAATTTATTAACATAAAAAATATTCACCTCATTTGATCTTGCCAGACATTCAAGCTCGAAATCGCCATACTTCTCCAGATCCACAGCCACATCCGACCAGCCAAAGCCCAAAGCCGTGCTGGAGGTATTGGTGGCACTGCTCAGCGGACTCAGTCGGTCCAGAGATTCCTGCTTGACGGGCTCTGAGCGATCCACCACGCCCGTCGTTATGCTCGTCTTGCGGGACCGGGAATAGACCAGGCTGGCATGATGCTGCAGTCTTTGGTTGTCGCGCCTTCGCTGCAGCAGCTTATCCTGCAGCAGATTGTAGATGGCATAGATGTTATCGAATCGCTGCTCATGCACCGATTGGGCAATCATGTCGGCCGTTAGTCCAGGCAGCTGAAGCATGTGCGTCATCACCACCGAGTCCAGCTGCGGCGGGGAGTCTGGGGCATTGCTGCTGCCTAGGGAGGAGGCGGAAGCTGATTTGGACAAGGTGCCCGAACAGGACAAAGCCTCGTAGCGTTCCTCTTCCTGCAGCTCCGATTGCCATTCGCTAAGCCATCGGTGCTTGATAATCTGCTTGATGGTATAGCGACGATCTGGTTCTACCACAAGCATGTTGCGGATCAGCTGCTCGCATTCTGTAAGGGTTTAAATTTAATATTAATATTAAAAAAATATTAATAAATTTAAATAATATTTTATAAACCTTTTTTTCAAAGTTTTTAACATTCAAAACTCACCCTGCGACATGAAGAAGGGAATCCGGAATTTCCCCAACACCACGCGACTTTTAAGCTCTAGAATAGTCTTTCCGTCAAAAGGCAAAGCCCCACAGACCAAGGCATATAGAACCACACCCAAACTCCAGATATCCGACTTGGGTCCATCGTATTCCAAGCCCTGAAAAACCTCGGGAGCAGCATAAGGCGGGGAACCACACCAAGTTCTCAGAGTGGCGCCCTCCTCATAGTGATTACTAAAGCCAAAGTCAGCGAGCTAAAAAATAAAAATAAAATAAAAATAAAGATAAAATAGGTTTCTCTATGAATTACTAATAATCTCCTTACCTTAATGTTCATATCCTTATCAAGCAGAACATTCTCAGCCTTGAGATCGCGATGCACCACCCCGCGCAGGTGACAATAATGAACAGCCGACACAAGTTGGGTAAATACCCTTGCCGCCTCCGGTTCCTTCATCCTTCCATTGGCCACCAAATGATCAAAGATCTCTCCATTGGGCGCATATTCCGTCACCAGGTAGATCATCGACTGTGACTCCATCACCTCGTACAGCCGCGTTATGTGAGGATGGCGCAGGGACTTCAGGATCGAGATCTCGCGGAAGGTCTTGCTCAGGTACTCCTCGTTTAGACATGTCTTGTCTATAATCTTGATGGCCACCTGCAACGAGGAGGAGAGCAAACAGGGAAACGCATTTAGTTAATTAAGTCAAAGCTCATGTCATTTGTTTGTTGTCGCTGCTGTTGGGTTTGTTTGGTATTTGCCAGGTGAACGAACGTTTGGCAGGTGAGTCGAGAAAGGGGGAGAAGGAGGGGGATATGAGTGGGAGAACGACAAAGATTTGGGAGAAGCAAAGAGAGAGGTAGAGAGTCGATATACAGGTAGTGTGGGTTTGTGCCAAAAAATAAAGCAGTGGAGCAAATATAATAAATATTATAAAAAAAAATTTATTAAATATTTTTGAAAGACAATTTGTTATTGTAATATTTTATATTTAATATTAAAACCCTAAAGAAATTGTTTGTACTAAGAAAATCTTTAAAGACATAATATTAAGTTATAATAAAAGTCTTTTTTAAAGTTTCCACCACTTTGCAATAATACGAGCTAATAATTATTTTACCCTTTAAAGAAAGCATTTAATAACAAAATTCAGACACGCATGTAACTGATATAATTGGAAACCAATGAAGGCTTTAAATAGTTCCTAATAACTACTACTTCTTTTAGTTATTATAAACTGATTAAATCCTTCATTGGTTACTTTAAAATTCAATTAAAATCCTAGAATATTTAATTCAAGGGCTATCCTACCCTTGCAGAGTATTATAAATTCAGTGAGAAGCTTGCAAAGCAGTTAAGGAGTCATTTTCGACCCCATAAATTATATATATTCTTGATCAGCATCAACAGGCGGATCTCTTTAGCCATCACTGAAAGGAAAAAAAATGTTTTTATTTTTTTCCAAATTTTATAAGGGGTTACATCGTTAAAATTGCCAGAAAATTGACAAAAATTTTGATTCCTTAAAATTCAAAATTTAGTATGCCGATTTCATTACATGGAAAAAACTAGCACAGAAAAGCTTTCCGAATGGAATTTAATCAATTTTTGGCTAAGATATGAACGATTTTTGAGTCAATGCCATGATCCTATGGCAACCTTATTTTATTCTAGTAGATATATTACCAAAATAACCAAAATAATCGGAAAATAAACAAAAAAATTATATAATTTTTGGAATATGTTTTTTATATATATCTATATATTCAAGTTTACCATATTTTCTAAATTTTTTTAATAAACCATAGAGTGTACCCATTCATATCTAGTTGTAGTTCTTGGTCTAGTTCTGCAATCACTCTTTGCTTCTCACTAAATAATTACTTGATAGCTTAAATAATAAGCTTTAATTTAAAATAAGTTCACTTATTTCATCACTAAGAACCCACTGTACCCCCCGCTGTTGCCAGGGGTGTCTGGGTTCAGGTGGGTGACTAGGTGGCGCCCAGTCTGCAGCGACAGCAGCACAGCGAGAACAACGAGATCAGTGCGAAAAAAAACACACAGTGACAGAGCCATACATGGTGCGCGTGTTTGAATCTTGGGATCTCCACGCTACGGATACGGTTCCGGTGGAGAAAGACGACGTGGAGGAGACGGAGGAACAGGCAGTGCGACAAGACCGGAGCAGACTCTCGGGGGCGTCATGGCAAGGGAGACGAGACAAAAACATTCTTCGCTCACGACTTTCGGTCGCCGTTGCCGTCGCTGACTGTTTATTTGCTTTTGTGTATTCGCAAAAACATTTAAAAAATTTAACACAATGTTAAATAATTAACAACACAAGTACAAGCACACTGGCTCTCACTCTCTTCTCGCGCCGAGTGACAATGAGCCAAGGCATCATCATCGTCATCATCACCACCGGTTTTCTTTTATAATTCTTATTGTTTTGAGCTAAATACCCCGCGAGTTTGGTTGTATCTGCTTCCTTAGTATTCTTTTGCTTGATATATGCTTCCTTTTAAACAATATTCTTTTCTTTTTAAATCGAAAAAATTGGCGACAGCCACACACTTTCAATCAAAAATACTTGCAAATAAATATAAAAGCAATATAAATCTCGCACGGCGTGTGAGACTTTGAACTTGAGACAAGTAAATAAGTGTGCAAAACTATTTGTTTATATTAAAGAAACACACACGGAAGCCTACAAATGTATTTCCCAGATGAGTTTGACACTTTTACATAATTGCATGTGAAACAAAAGCTGATTCTGCACTGATATTACGCCCTAGAAAAGCGGCGCCAATGCCACGTGAGCGCGGGCTGTGAACTTCAGGCTTACTCGTACTACGTACAATACTACGAAATAAATTAAGGGGGGCTGCTTCCGAAAGATAGAGGGGGTGACGGAGGCGGGACAGGAGCCACAAAATGCCATTGCCACGTGCCGTTTGACCTTTCTCCGGTCTGGTCACGATGAACATCGAGCCTTCGCAAATGAGACATTTCAAAATAATCGCAACCAGAAATACACAACAACTATAACAGTCACCAGGAGGCGAGGCAACAAAAATACCAATGTCGCCCAAGGAAGGAATCCTTCAGCCAAAGGCAACGAAAAAAAAAATGCAACAACACCAACAGAAAACCGTATCAAAAGGTCCTATTGATTTAAAGGGGAAAACTCAAGGCAAGGTCTCAAATGTTGTCTTGATTACAAAAGTGTCGAGCGGCGGGAAAAGCGGCAAAAGAATGTCAAGAATTTTAGCAATATTTGTCCGTAAATCGTAATTCAACGGAATCTTAATGTCTTTTGTGTAGAGGGCACTTGTTTCTTTTCTTTACTTTGTTATTTATATTTGTTTAAAGAAGTAATTTGTTTGAATTTTTGATTCGGATTAGACAAGTGTCCTCATTTGCCAGAGATCAAAACGTGAAACACTTGAGTGTCTCCGAATTTGTTAAAGTTTTCCGAAGTTAATTTTAGTTTAGGTAACTATGAAATAGCAAATATTTAAGACGAATTCGCCATGGTTTTCATGAAAAATTTACAAGCAATAAAAGAGCAATTGGCCCTTATATTAAAAATGAACTTAATAATATAAAAAACTATTTTTATGAGTGTATATTTTTATTTTCACATATATAGATTTAGGACAAAGTACAAACTTTCCCCTTGGATTCCCTGTAATCTAAAGATCTTCCAAAATACATCTTACATATTACCCTTCCATATAAACTTATTATCCATCTCCAGTTTCTTGTATTCCTCCTTCAAAGTTTCCAGTTCCTTAGAGTTCTTAGCCGTTAGACGCTCTAGTTGACTATTGACGCCAATGATTCGTTGCCTGAGGGCATTAACCGTGTACTGGCTAAGACGTTCGGGACGGAAGACATCCTCTTTGATGGCGGCCACATAGTGCCACATGTCCTGAAGTTCTCCCCGTTTTTCCAAGCGATATTCCTGAAACTTTTGATTTAGATCCAGCTTTTCCTTTTCGATTTCATTGATCAGACTTATCAGGGCTGCGGTTGAGGAGCTGGTGGGTCTTTGATCTTTACCACCTTGTGGATGCTCTTCTGGCACATCCAATTCATCCTCTGTGTTTGGTTCCACAACCTTGTTGTCCTCCTCATCGTCAAGTATGAAATTATTGGGATTTAGCTTGACTTGATTGCATTCGAGATACTTTTGCTGGGCCTTCAGGCGCGTTAGTTCGCACAGAATGGCCGTGGGTGTGGGCTTCGGGGTCCTTGTTTGGATATGGGGCGGCACTTTGACTTGATTTCGCTTTCGAATGGGCTTCTCCGGGGGCTTGGCTTTTGAAGAAACTGGCGGCTGTGGCTCCACCAGTTCCTGGCTCTTGCTGGGACTTTCCATGGGGCTTCTGTGGCATGTGATTCGTTGCACAACGGCAACGAGGACAATGGCGAGTCCTTGCAACTTTTGCAGTGTTCGTGTTGTTGTTATTTACACGCGGTAATCAAACGTGTTGCCAGCCAGCGCGCCCCCTCAGGTAACTACCACCCAGTCACCCCCTCAGGTGGCAGCGGCCGCCGCCCCCTTTCTCCGCGTGTTTAATCGATATGTGTGCGACCTCCTTCGCTTTCACCTCTCCTTTTGGCTGCTGCAATTTCTGCGCTCTCTCTGGCTTTTGTTTTTATATATTTTTCTTTTTTTTTGGGGTCAGTAAACTCTATTTGGCGCTGGCTGGATTTTAAAATTTTCCCACTGCCGCCGACTGCCTGGCAAGTTCCAGTGGAAATGGAAAATCGATTACAACAATTACACAGTTTTCATGTCATGGCCTACTTAATTGCCAATGGAAATCAAGCTAAAAGTGGTTGTGGTGGCAACAACTTAAACCTCTAATCACTACCCTTTGGTAAACAGGGAAAATCCGTCCAAAACAACCGAAGCCTCAAGTGCTAATCACAAGTTTGGCGCGTTAATCAATTTTCAATGGACTGCCACCGCGAAATTTTTGGTTAAGGAAATACAGTGAAGCTATGATAAAATTAACGGGATTTTTTTTAAATATAAATTAATTATATTTTTCTAAGTTTTAAGTATAAGTTGTATATATTATGAAAATAAATTTTATCTAATTTAAGTCAAGTTTACATTAAATCTTTAAAAGAAACCCTCATAATTGAAAGTCTAGTAATAGACATTTAGTATATTTAAGAACAAGCTTTTTAAAGACAGTTTTCTTTAATAACATTTACAAAATTGTACTCCTAGAGGTTTTAATTCAACAAGGTTCAAGGACCCTAAGGCTTAAATGTTCGCCCTAGGGAAGTCCTTCTGTTTATGGTAGAGGAAACACTTGAGTTTATGTTGCTTTATTATTTATTTTGCTATCGCCTGCAAACCGAAATCGAAAACAAAAGCTTCGAGGGGCCCAGTGAGTGGAGAGATTGGAGAGTGGAGAGTGCGGCATGGGGGAGCATAAAGTTGGCGCGTGCTGTTGGGCTTCTCCCTACCTCTCGGTACCCCCCTTATGGGTTGTGGGGTAGTGGAAGAGAGAGAGGCACGCGGCGCACGTGACTGATTTGCGAATTTGCTTTTTCTGACAAAGAATCACTAGAGAAGCAGAAGCAAAAGAATACCGCGCTTGATAACACACATTTGCTCTTATCATAACGAAATTATTTCGAGGTTGCCGCTAGAGGAAGAGAGTCAACATACTTTTATTACTATCGCTGCCAGACGAAAGAAACAACAACAACAACAACAACAAAATAGTAAATAGTTAACAAAAGAAGAGAGATGGAAGATTTAGTGCGCATGATTTTTTGGGTTTTGTAAACACACTCACGAAAATTATAACAAAAAAAACCGCAGACAACACAAAAACGAGCAGCAAAAAGCCGCGAAATTGTTAATGAAAAGGTAAATAAAAATTGTTAAACGATTTCATCCATCCATCTCCCTCGCTCTTTGGACGTCCCTTTCAGCCCCGCGGACTCGGTCTGACGCGTGTTGGATGTTCAAACATGTTTTCGGTCTGCTGGCCAAAAGGCAACGCTCACCACCGCTCAACGCTCAGACGGCAGCTTAAATATTTGCTCATAGCGAAAGATCAATCAACGGATGCCAGAGTGAGAGGGGAAAATACGCGCCAAAAGAGACAGGGAACGCAGGGCTGCACGGGAAGAAAATAGCAGAATGGGGAAAATAATATGCTTTTTCTGGATTTAAAAGCATTTCTATTATACAAATTTCAATATCAAACTGTAAATATCTTTAAAAAATAGGGTTAAAATTTCCAGGGCTGTACGGGAAGAAAGTATAAAAGAAAACGTTTGCTATCGCTTTTGAAATTCTTCAAGAATCGGATATTCCATCATCTTAAAGTAATGGAGAAAAGCAGTAATAAATGTATCGAAAACAGGATAACACGGAAAGAAAGTAGGTATTTCTAAAACTATTGTAACAGAGATGGAGAGATGCATTGATAAATAGGGTTAAAAGTTGGGTTTGCGAGGGAAGAATTTATATTTTTGAGCTAATATAAAAAAAAGGAATAAAAGCAGAAGGAAATGGTCCAAAAGCAGGGTTGTACCAGAAGTATAATAAGAAAAGTTGGTCTTCTACTCTCACCGCAAAATAAATAAAAATAAGTAAAACAAACAATTAACAAAAAATAATTTAAAAAACGAATTCTTCTTTATAATTTTTTATCCCTAACTGCATTACTTTACAAACCCCCAATTATTTTTCTGCGTGTGAAATACAAGAGTGGGGATATCAAGTGTCTACGCTGCATGGCTGCTGCTGCTGCTGCTACTGCTGCTGATGCTTAATTGCATCAATTGGAGCATTAAAACAGTTGCCAAGGCAACAGCGAAAAAAATTCAATTAAACTAAAACTTGCCAATTGAGTGCAAACACATTCCGCACACAAAACAAAACGGCGAAAAAAGACGAACAAAATTAAGTAAACTAAAATTCAATTTAAAACGGCACGTGAAAGCGATCAAGAGAGCGTAGAACTCCAAACAAAGAAAGTAAACAATTAAAATTTTGACATGCTCGGCACACATGCCGGCAAAATTTAAGGAGGGAAGACGACACAATTGATCATATGTTTTATTTGTGAGCTATAAATTATAAATGCCTTATTGTTTCAGGAGAAACTCATTTAAACTAGGTTATGGTTGGATTTTTATGCGATATACACTACACACTCCCCGATTGCTGGAAGTTCTCATATCGCCATGGTTTCTTATCGTTTGTTTTTTTCGCGGTTGCTTCGGTTTATACAAATAATCATTATTCAATTTATTTACTTTACGCCGCTTGTGTGTGTTATGTACCTAAGGAACAAGTGAACTTTTGCCATTTTCCATTGATAATAGTAAATTATTGGCAAATGCGCTTAAGAGAGAGGGAGATAAGCCGCGGGACTCTAAGGCAAATAATATAATTCCCAAACATGCATACATACATCTGGTCATACTATATAGATTGGCAATGCAAAAAATAAGATAAGTGAGCAACGTTTGGACCTTGAAGTTGTCAAACAGCTGTGTCCTTATCGGCAGAGGGGGAAACTTTATTTTGTTATAGCCAGCAAACAGTTGACCAGGGAAGCTTATTCGATCGGCTTATCATCCATCAAGTGCTTTTGACCGAAACCACTACTTAATTCGTTTCATTAAAGCAGTAGGGGGTTTTGGATCATAATACTTGAAAGCTCTTATTTATGGACATTAATCTATCCTAGAGATTAACCTTCCATTGAAAATTTCTTTGAGATTGAACGGTTCTTGTGAGGGCTCCAAACGTCACTTTAACAAAATAAAGCAATGATGTAGTGTCATAACACCATAAACAAAATTTAAAATAGATTTTTTAGAAGTACACTTTTCTTTTTCCAACTTTCTGAGATTTTCATACGAACCCAGTAAGAAATTAATTTAAATTAACATTGACCCCAATGATAAACCTCTTATATCAAACCCCTTGACTTCTTCGTTAATCGTGTGTGACACTGTTGATAATTTCAATCATGTCATATCCGGCGATAATTACTTAGATCGATATCACCATCAAGGGGCACGTGCTCGGCGCAGATTCCTCAACGTTGTCAATTATGCAAAAATTCATTCCGATCGGTTTACCCTACAAATTTGCATTCTTCTCTCCTATATCTTTGCCCCGTCTTCCTCAAATCTTTCTTTATTTGTTCCTCCCTCGCTCTCTGCGTTACGTTAAGTGATTAAAGTTCCCCATTTTTATTGCTCTTATTGTAGCTGCCATGTGCGGGGCGAGTATTTCTCTCTTGACAAGCCCAATTATCAAGTGTCACAGCTGTTGCTGCTGCTGTTGTGTTAGCACATCATCCATCCACAGAGACACTGATAAAAGATACAAAGCTCTGGCTGCAGGTGACTCAATCCAAGTAATACCTATAAAATTTAAGATGTCCCTAATTGTGAATTACTCAGCTCATCAACTTCAGAGTTGACTTTATAGCAGGAAATTCTCAAAGGGAAAAGAAACATCAGAAAAAAAAACCGATTTGTAAATGCAAATGACATCGAAAAACAAAAGGCAAAACTCAATTACTTCCTCAAAAGGTTCACATACACACACACAGAGGGGGAAGATGGCTAAAGCACATACCTATATACTCTCGGAACGCTTTACAAATGCGATTCAATTAGCATCTGTCGATTGCCACCTCAGAACATACACACTCGTCGTCTTCGGACTATACCCTTTTCCCCCCCCGCCTCGGACATTGTCAATTGAAGGCAAACACAAAAAGCCAAGCAACCGAATCCGACGAATCCGAAACAGAAAGATGCCGAAATCGAAACGAAACTCCCGATTGTCAATAAGTTGTGTAAATAATTATTGTACACATATTTACGCGGCAATAAACAGAATCATCAAAGAACAACAACTAAAATCAATTTGATCGACTCAAATGCGCAAAAAAAAATCATCACAGAGCATGAAGTGGTTGTTTGAATGCTTGCTTGGTGGTTGAAATATTTACGAGTGCCACTGAAAGATGTAGTATCCCAATTCGAACGGGTTTCCTATTTGCTTTCTTTTTCCTGTGCGGGGAACCAAAATTTCCAACTAGTTCAGGCCTTTTCTTTAAAGTTAAGGTAAAAACTTTGAAACTCTTTGAACTTTTTAAGCAAGATCCATAAGCTACCCTTACTTGTGCTTTAAAATTCCCAACTGGTTCGAGCTATAACATTTTTCTTTACGTGTTTTCTTATTAATACATTTTGAATGACATGGTTATATACACATTTAAATTTCTTAAAAAAATATTACGTTTTCCACCTTTTCAAATGTTTTTTACATTTGTTGATATAATGCCTATATAATCGATTTTTTAACCGCCTGATGTCAATTGTTAAGACAAATACGCGCTTAGTCAGTTATGACTAACTAGTTAACAAAATGTTAATTGAGGGAATCGGGACTTCGACTTAGAATTTACTTTATTTTGATATTTAATGTATGGTACTCACCTTGGTCTTGGTCACAATATTTGTGGCCAGCTTGACCACGGCAAAATTGCCCTTGCCGATGGTCTTCTCCAGCTCATAGTATCCCACGCGCAGAAGCTTATCCACGGATATCTTGCTGGTTGATGGCACCTTGTAGTTTTGGGGAGTTGAGGTCGGTGGAGCTGCTGATGCTGCTGGTCCAACTGTTGGTGTGGTGGCCATCGCAGTTGGATTTTTTGGGGGATGGGATTCACGACGGGATGGGATTGGATTTCAGCGACGTAATTGGCTTCGGCGCACAGGAAATTCACTTAAAATGCATTTTCTTTTGTCGCGGAGTTCGTGCGCGATTTCAATTGCTGGCGGCGAGACTAAAAACCGGAGACGGAGACGGAGACGAAGACGGACACGGGTACGGCAAACGGAGACTGGATCTTCGGGATGCGGGACACGGGACACGGGAGATTGGTGTACGGAGAGCCGCCGCCAGCAACACTGAGACACGATGATGATTACTTCTTTTGATTTCTACTAAATAATATTGCACTTAATTCGATTAAGAGGTCAATGACAGCTTCTCGTTCGGATGCTCCGGCGGATTCTCGGTGGCGGGCAGTGGGCCATGCCCACCTGGTAACTCCGATTCGCACTTTATTCGCTCTTTTATTTACTTTGGCAGAGAAAACGGCACTTCCGGGGAACTTTATATAATTTTTCTTGATTTTTTACGACACTTTTAAGTCAGCTTTTTAATTGTTCTTTGTTTGGCCGCAAATTACTTTTTACATTTCGATTTTGTACTTTTATCACCTTCGGTCACCTTCTTGAAGCAAAAAGAGGGAAATTATTATATGTAGGCAAGTATTTTCCTATTCGTTGACCTTGGTTTTTTTGTATTTATCAAGAGTGGGCGTGGCGCGTGTGTGTGTGTGGGGTAAAAAGCAAAACAAACACCAAAGATAGCAAAAAAACAGTAAAAACAATAAAACCACTGAGCTCGTGTTATCTATTCGAGCAGAAAACTCAAAGAAAACAAAAGGCAAGCACATGAAATGTTTTTCCAACATTAATCACGGTTCCTTGTTTTTATCCTATAGTTGTCAAAATATTTAAGTTTCGGTTGACTTTTAATATTAAATTAAGAAATATACGAGATTTTAGTAAAATAAAATATTTAATTCTGATTTTATTGTCATTTTCAAATACTGCTATTGATCTTGCTTTAAATATTCCAGCACTACAATAAGGTACTCTGGCCCCAAGTTTTGTTGGACAGTGTAAACAGTAAACTAAAGTTAAAGAAAACGAAGCGAGGTAAGTAAGACCAAGAAGAAGAAAACAGGGTTTTTCTCTTATTTTTTTATGCTTTGTAGCCGATCGGCAAACAGAGAGAGAGAGAGAGAGAGAGAGATAGGTAGATAAAGATATAGGGGCTCTCAATGGGTTAATGTACAGCATCAAGGTCATATGAAAACCGGGCACTTGCACATCTACCGCCACACATTCGCACATAATTGCCGAGCGAAAGAGAGGGGAACACTAAGGGAGCCTCGCTCGCTGGCTGAGAGACACCATAAAAAAAGAGAGGCGGGCAATCGTCAAAAAAGCTCATTGAAATCAATTTAGAGCAGAGGCTGTGTGCGTTTTCTGCCAAGAAGAGGAAGCAGGCGGCGACGATGATGATCAAACATTAACTCGGCAACAAAAACAACAAGAACACTCGCACATTCACATAATATAAACAAATTGTTTTTCCCCAACTTCTCCATCTCGTCTTGCTCCGCTTCTTCCAGCTTCGCGTGATATTTCGCGGGTGCGAAAAGAGCAGCGGCAGCTGGACAACAATGCAAACGGTACCTCTCGCCCCTCTTTCTCGCACATTTCCACATTCTAAAAGGTTTTTTCGATAGCTTTTCCTTTGTTTATTTGCATTAATCATTCACAGACACAAAACAGTTGTTAAGCCAATCCAGTCAGGCAATAGAAAAGGGCGGCAGGCAAACTACCGGATAAACGTATGATAAAACACCGCAAAAACCGGAGGAGAACCTGCCAGAGAGCTGGAGAACGAAGTGCACGGAGTCAAAAGTCAAAGCTGAATGAACTTCCAAATTGGAAGAAAACTGGAGCTGCCGCCGCGCGAGAGGCTGCTACGTCACTTCCAGCACGCTTCCAGCGCACATGCTGGAGAGAGAGGGAGAGACACAAGGAGAGAGAGAGAGCCTTAGCGAGAGGAGAGTAAAAAATGGGATGCAAAAGACGTCACCGGGTTAAAAGTACCGTTTCCGCTGAAAATCCTGTGGGTGTCACCTTATGCACTCGAAACTAAAACATAAAAGTAGCTGTTCGTTAAATGGCTGTGGATTTTGTATACATATTGGTAAAAGATTTTAGATCAAAAATATAAAGCACTCCCACGTTAAGCATTGTTGCTACCTTAATTTTTATCAAATTACAGAAAATTCCACTTGGGAATAGGGAACCTTTTGAAGACTGGTCTAATGGATATAGTATAGTTCTCCCACATATCGGGCCGTACTTTTTTCTGATAACTGCCAGCAGTAGCTTTATTTTTTTTACCAAATCAGAGAACCGAAAATGATTAAAAACATAAAAACAACAGCCAAAAAGAAACGACAAGTAAAATAAATGAGGCAACAAACCGAAAGCGAAAGAGGCAGGAAAGAGGGCGAAAACAGACAACAGAAAAGGCGAAAACAGAAACAACAATAAAGGCTAGAGAACTTGGACTTACACAGCAGCCAAAGCCAGACAGCAAAGCAGACGACCAAGAAGGGGGTGCCGCAGAGCGGGAGGGAGGAGATAGAGCCAAAGCAAACATGCGAGAGACAGTCGTCGCCGCCATCGATTGCTGAAGGCTAGAGGGAGAACGGGCTATCAGCGCCAGTATTTGCATGACTGTGTGCGTGAGCGAGAAGGGGGGTGCAGCAACAGTTTGTGGGTGTGCGAGATAATCAGTGTGTTTTAAGGTTTCGAGGAGTCAAGGAATTTCACAGGAAAAGTGAAGTAAACGGCAGAAAAAATTACGATTAGTCTTATATACACTGGAAGAAATTATAAAATTACATTTCTAACTATAAATAAAATGTTTTTTCTCAAATTTGTTGTTATTAAATAAACTCTTATTATTGGTACAATTTCAAATTACCCTACGAAAATATTTTAGAATATCGTCATTTTCTTAGTGTATTGCATATGAGTAGGACATCGCAAAACAAAGCAAAGAAAAAACTCGTCGAGGTCACACTCACACATACACAAGCAGCCGCTTTTACAAGAGAAAGCACCTGCAATTGATAACGGGTCGCCAAATGGTAAATAGTATAAACAAGTAATGCGCAAGGTGTTCAATTAGACCACTCAACGGCAATTGGCTTTTTTGCTGCCTTATTTGCGTTTTACCGGAGTTGCCATGACGTACGCACACTCACACACACACTAGAGAACTCGCACGAAAAGAGAGCTATGCGAGGAAAAACGTCACGACTTCCACAAAGTGGAAAATCGTACGCGCAGTTTTGTTTTTTCCACAGGCTCTCGGCATCGAAGGTAAAACTTGCCGCAGCGCAGAGCACATAATTGCCATTCATGAATATGTTTTTAGCTTCCGCATCTCACGACCCGCCGGAGGTGGTGGCTACGTGACTCACGCAATGTGTTATGGGAACAAAATGGCTGTAATATCATTAGTCCAGCAAGTGTGTCACGCGCCCACCACTGGAAATAGTTGGAAACATACACGCACACACACAAACGAGCCAACACCAACGCAGCGGGAGCATGTAAAATGCGTGCTGTTGTTGTTATTCTGCCACCGCAACAACAAAAACAAAAACCATACGAAAGCTGGTCAAACACAAAACACACTTGTAAATTTATTTAATCTTCGCTGCGACGCTGTGTTTCTTGTTTTCCTCTCTCCCTCTCTCTTCAGTAGGTCCCGCTTACACATTACGATTTCGATCTCTCTATCTCGCCTCTCCCTCTCCACAGGCTTTCCATAATTTTACTTTATTATTTCCATTTGTCGCCGAGTTGTTGTTACTGCTGCTGCTTCGAGATTTCTTTTCACGTTGAATTTGTATTATATTTGCGTTATATTATATTCGCTTATCACTGGACAACAACAAAGCGAGTTGTTGTTGCTCTGCTTACTGCTTATTGCCGTTGTACATAATATACAGGCACTCACACACTCGTAAATCGCACTCGAACGGTGGTAGCAATCTCGTACGCGTAGGCGAAGCGTGCTTCATTTAACATTTAACGATTAAAACACAGATATTCACATTGCTGGTTTTTCGGCAAATTTGGCATAATAATCGCCCTCGGCTAATCCTATTGGAATTTTTTCATCACGCCGTCGACGGCGATTCTGATTGGACACGACACAGTGTGGCCAACACCTCGGTAAAAGCTAAACTGGCTTTAAGAAATCTTTAAAACGCCAAAAATTCTGATCGGTGTGACCAGGCGTTGGGCGAGGGCGAAATACAGAAGCCGATAACTGCTTCCAGGTCATCACGGTGTATGGCAGCACTGAGCGGGGTATTTTGAATTTCTTATGCGCTTACCAACACTGCTAATGTAAGCTTGTACTTTTCAAAGTAAATTAATTAAATCTGCAAAAAAAGATAACGAAAATATATAATTTAGGAGAAAAATATATTCTTAAAGTGATAATAACACAATTAAAGAATTAAAAGTATACATTTTCAGGCGGTTACATCTTCATGTAAATGTAAGTTAAAAGTTTACAAGTTAAAATGTAAATGTAAAAAATGAAAATATACTTACCAACAATTAATCACGATTTAAAGCAATTTTTATCTCAGAAGTATGGCTGGCTCATTGGAGTACCTGATTTCTTGGGCGGTTCCGCGGTATTGGGTCTATCACGCATTGCTCGGATCTTGGAGGTGGTCGCCTGGGCAGCCTGGAGCACCTTTTCGGTCAGTAGGACCTTGGGGATTTCGCGGGCCGCGTACCAACTTGGATTTACAGTCTTGATCCAGGCATTCGATCTGCACTCGAGGCCGCTTAGCAGCTTGGCAACACAACCGAAGGACACCATCTTTTCCTTGGCTTAGAAAAGTACAAAAAATATATTTATTTAGACTGAATCACAACCAAAAAATTATTATGCCGTATTTGTTAAGTAAGTTTCTAAAGACAATTTCAAACTGACACAGTTTCAGCCCGCCTGCTTTTGTAACGGTTTTTTTATCCTTTGCTCCCATTCCTGCGCAGCTTGGAATACGCACTGGGTGAATAAAAAAAGGACGAAAGCAAGGAAGGCAGGTGGGAGGCCTGGAAGGGCGCCACAGCCCGGCCATGAATGAAACTTCCAACTGGCCATTGATTCAAACTCTCTGGCAGCAGCCAGCCAGTCAGCTGAATGAAACTGGAGCCGGGAATTCCACTATTACGGTAAAGTGCGTGGGCGTTGGGAGAAAGTGGATAAAAATGAGGGAGAGAAAAGCTAAAGAGATACGCAGAGAGAGAGAGAGAGCGGAGTTACGCATTAAAAGTCCTGTGACGTCAGCTGAAAGTTGTTTAGACAGTTAGAGAAATAATATTTCAAAAATAATTTAAAATTAATGAAATTAAAAAAAAAGGAAATTCTTAAATTTAATAATAATATTATTTTCAATTCTTAATTTAAAGTGTTTTATGCAAGGTTCTAAGTTTGGGAATTAAATTATAAAAACAAAAACATTTGATAAAGTTAACCATTTAAGTTAAGTTAAAGTTAAAGTTAACCATTTAAATTTAATAATTTACTCCAGGCTGGCCTAGATTTCTTTGTCAAGGCTTTCTTTCCAGAATAATTATGGACCATAGAATGCAATCAAAATTTTCAATGAGCCCGAGAAAAGAACACAGCAAAAGACCAGGGAGCCAGTTGAAACGTTCAAGCTTAGACTAAGTCAAAATTAAAATTAATATAAAAAAATCCTAAAAAAAAAAAAAATCAAAATGGTTCGAAGAAGACTTCTGAGTAGTTCGGCCAAGCAGGCTTCGATGAGTGCCTACCAGAATTTCTGGCAACAGCAGCAGAGTTCCCAGAATCCCGTGTTTATGCCAGTGCCCCAATATTCGAACAAGATGGGTGGACCAGTGCCATCGGTGAAGGAGCCCAGGCCAACCCAGCAGCAGCACTTGCCACCTCACAGGAATTACCAGCCCATGGGTTACGTATACAGGGGTAGTCAGGGGAATCTGTTCAAGCCTGGTGCCATGATGCCTCCCTTTCCCCATCTCGGCTACCGCCAGGTACCCGCCAGAGCTATGCCTATGCTACAGCCCCAAGGCTCCTTTCAGTATCAGCAGGGAAATCTTCTCAGGTATCCCTCGGCAGTCCAAATGCATCCAAGGCCGTGGCCTCACCAGCAACAGCAGCAGCCACCACCTCATCTGCCAGTTCCTGTTAGTATTTTAAAGAGATCTCCACAACCCGAGGCTGCTGGAGTTCACAATACCAAACGAGTGACCATCAAGGCTCCAAGTCAATTTCAGGTGCCCTCAGTGGAGCCAGTGAAGCCCCAGCCTGAGGTTCCGCCCAAGCCAAATAAGAGGAGGCGACAGCATTTACTGAGAAAGGAGCAGCAGAGGGTGTTGCAACATCAGATTTTCTATCAAAAGCAGCTCCAAAAACAGCAGCAAGAACAAAAGGAGCTCTACAAACAGCAGAAGCTACAAAGGAAGCTCCAGAAAAAGCAGGAACAGCAAAAGGCACTCCATAAGCTGGAGCTGGAAAAGGTGCAACATCAACTGCAGCAGCATCGGCTGAAGCAGCAGCAACTTCACGAAGCTAGCGAGGCACACCGCAAGGCCCAGAAGCTGCTGGAGCAAAATAATTACTTTAATTTTGGAAAAATTGCCAGCTGCTTACTAGACCCACAGAAGCTGCAAAACCCTCATAGAAACCACAACTTTTCTTATGAGGGAACCAAAAGGAGTCCTGACAAGACAAAGCTTCAAGAAAAGCCTGAAATTCCCAGGAAGCGCGTAAATCCCTACACGGATTTTCTGGATTTGGGAAGCGAAAGCAGCACCATAACCCTAACTACAGAACATAGTCCAGTGGATTGCCGGACTCCATATCCCAGCAGTGCTTCCCTGGTGGACAAGTCCACCAATACCCAGATTGATGGATTCAGTGAGCTCCTCAAGCAAGTGCCTCTGAAAGCCACCTCGGAAAAGGGTAAGGGATGCAGGAAACTCAATATTAATGAACTTTTGAGAAGGGAACAGGCCAAGGGCTTGAAGGCGGATCCCATGTGTCACTCGCTGATGCAACTGGTGGCCCTTATGTGTGAGAACCAAGCGGAATCGGATATGCAGAGTCGGCTGAGAGCAGGATCTGGCGGTGATGGTGGTCTCCAGAAACAGTACTCTGTGTATTTGATGGTGACTTCCGATGAGGACGAGGACGAAGGCGAACGACTGTCCAAGTCGGAAGGGAATATTACCAATATTACAGACGATGAAAGGATTCAAGGGGCATATGAGGGGTACTCCCAAAGATGTGGCGATGTCTATCAGGAAGAGCATCCCAGGTTAGTTCTCAAAAGTCAAAGTATAGCCTAAGCTGACGTTTTTTTTTAAATTAATCCCAGATTAGGTCGTCGGAAAAGGTTTAGAAAGCGCTTGAAAAGTCGCCTGGCTGACCTGGACTATCTCTCTTCTGGTCCTCTGCCATTTCTGCCCATGAGAAGACCCCTGCACTGGCCCAAGCCGGATTACTCCAAGCTAAGTCAAGGACGATCCAATCGCAGCCGCACTCCAACCCGCATTCGTTCCCGTTCCTCATCCAAACAGTTGATTCAAATGCAAAGTCCGAGATCAGTGAGCTCAATTCTGGACCCAAAAAGCAGCTGGAAGCTGTGGGAGGATCTGCCGCTGACAGCCAAAACCCTAAACAAGGCCTACAGTCGCTTATGGAGTCTGTCGGGAGGCCAGAGCTGCACTACATTTTAGACTAACTTTAACAAAAACAGGTCAGAACAAACGAACTTAACTCAAGCAAGTTGGTGATCTCAGACCATCGGTGAAGCCTAAAGTAAAGCTATATTCCAGCAAAGATCTCCTTGTACTTTGGTGGAATAAAGCTAGACCCTAGACTTCCCCTTTGGTAAGAGGATTTTCCCTTGCCCAACTGCAAATAAAAGAATGATTTATATATATCTTTACCTCTTGGAGTTATCAGTCAACACAAATTTGTTTGGTGTCTAAGCCTTTTTTGTGTTCGTAAAAAACACACCTTTATCGTTTAGCATTTTGTCCAAATCTGTAATGTAACCATTTTATGTTGTCTTAAGGACTTAAGGACTGAAATCCTTTCTATTTTTCAATGGCTGACTTGGTCAATCCGTCGCCAACTATCGAGAATGGTGTTGAAAAGAGCAGCGCGTTCGCGGAAGCCATGGATCCCAAGGGAGCAGAGAAGAACCCTGAGGAGAACCCAGTGGTGAACCCAGAGAAGAGCTCTAGAATGTGTGGGGGTGATTGCGACTGCCATTTGCCGCCGCCTTTGTATCAGCAAAATCTCCAGAGCTGTGACTATCTACCGCATAACGAGTGTCCATATAGACCCTTTCAGCCTCATAACTTATATGGAACTTATCCAGATGCTGGCCACACTTATCAGAATCCACAATGGCAGGAGACACAATGGCAATGGCAGGATCCCATGTCAATGGCACAATGGCCGTCTAATACTCAGCCTCAGGATTATGGTTGCTGTCAGCAGCAGAGGGCCACAGGTTCAACTAACTACATGGAGTACAAGGGTTTCCAGCATAGTCCCAAACCAAATCCAGTTTATGTGCCCATGGAGTGTAGTGTGTATACTCAGGAATCGCGGCAGGGAATTCAATCAATATGCAGTTGCGGAACAATCCCACCGTGTGAGACGAACTATCCACCTAAGCGAAAGCGTTCCCAGGGCAGTTTTGCAGGTCTAAAGGGATCCTTTGAGAGATGCCGTAGACGTAAGAAGCATTACAGTTATGAGGCTATAATTTCGCCAAGGCGGCCGTCGACTGAGAGGTGTTGCGAGTCACCACGCAAATTGAATCCTTCTGATAGGGCATACTACCTTAGATCGGCCACACCTTGTGCTCGCACCTGCCATCGCCAGCATACTCCGGTCAATGGACCTTGTCAATCGCCAACACCACCACCGCCGCCTACGCGATGCTCGCCACCTCTGCGACGGCGATCCAGGAGTAGATCTAGATGTTCCACGCAAAGAATAAGGCCTTCGCTTAGCGATTGTATGAGAAAAAATCGACCTGGGGCTGAGTATCTCAAAAGCCTGGAAGTGCGGGCCAACTGCACCTACAATGCACAGAGCTGCGATAATCCCGCCTATGGCCGGACGAGATCACAATCTCCGCACTATCAGAGGGAAAGTAGTAAGCGATGTTGCTGCAAGCCATCTCCTATGACGACGGAGCCCGTTGTGTGCTATCCGCCAAGATCGCGATCCCCTTGCTGTCCGAGGCCCCAGCCGGCGATCCCTAAACGGAATTGTCGCTGCTCGAACGAAACTCTGATAGAGGAGCCCGTGAAAAGCTATCGTTTCCGTTGTCCAGAAAACCGAATCATAACGCTCTGTCCCCATTGCCATAAGGCGCTGATCAAAAGGCATAGGAGTGCGTTGACCACCAAGAGATGTACTTCGGGGGCAACTCGCAAAAGTTGCAGTAAGTTCAAATTCGCGTCCAAGATGTCGCAAGTTCCTGTAAGTTTATTTACTTTCGAGAACTGAGATCATTAATTTTCTCTCTGTGCTTCCAGAGCAATCGCTGTATCTACAGGACCCTCAGCCGGAACTTGACTCGTCCCAAGTCGTCGTCGACATACAGACCCAAGTACGAGGTGAATCTGTGTTGTTTGAGGCGTCGTTGCCAGGGCGGAGCTAATGAGTACCGAAACCACCATCAGCCAGCTTCAAGCTTAAAAAAGACACCGAAGTACCCGGGGGGTCAGTCTGGGTTGCCTGCCCGGACATCGTCTCACAGATCGAGTAAGTTTTTTCTCACTAACTGTCATACTTTCTTAAATTTAAAGGTTTTTCTTACCTACAGATAATTCTACCCTAATGCGATATTCCAGCCCGAGGCCAGCATTGTCTATGCCTCAATCAGCTAACGGTTACCAAAGTCGGGCTGGTCATCAACAAAGTCAAAAGCAGAACCAGTCTGAACACATGCCTTCGAGTTCGGGAAGAGATCCTCGCTTAGCTTCGAGTTTAAGAAGAGATCCTCGCTTAGCTTCAAATTCGGGAAGGGATCCTCGCTCTGCTTTAAAACCGGAAAGAGATCCTCGCTTAGCGTCAAATTCGGGCAGAGATCACCGTTCAGCTCCAAACTCTGAAAGAGATCCTCGCTTAGCTTCAAATTCGGGAAGAGATCCTCGCTTAACTACAAATTCGAGAAGAGATCCTGCCTTGGCATCAATGTCGGAAAAAGATCCTCGTTTAGCTGCCAATGCGGATAGAGATCCACGCTTAGCCCCAAACACGGAAAGAGATCCTCGCTTAGCCCCAAACACGGAAAGAGATCACCGCTCAGCTCCAAGTTTGGATAGAGATCCTCGCTCTGCTCCAAACCAGGATAGAGATCCTCGCTCAGCTCCGAACCAGGAGAAAGATCCACGCTTAGCTTCAAATTCAGGTAAAGATCCTCCCAAATCTTCAATGTCGGAAAGAGATCCCGCCAAAGCGTCAAGGTCACCTCAGTTAGCAACGCAGCTAGCACCGCTGGTAGCACCTCAATTAACACCACAATTAGCTTCCTCGCCAGCTCCTCAGCGAGAGCATAGGACATCGTCGCCTGGAGGTGAAGGCCCAAGTTCTTCAAGGCATCGACATCGTTCCCATAGAGAGCATTCTCACCGCAAGGAAAAGAAAAAGGAACACGAACAACAGCAGCCACAGGAACTTTTTTATCAAGTGGATCCTCATCCGCCATACATGGGATCTCCACCACCAGCCAATGCGATGCCACAAGAGGTGTTTGGACACCAAACATACAGGCCAGCTAACTTCATGGGCACAGAGATTAATCCCTTTTACAGAGGAACCTTTCTTGATCCGCGTTCAGTTGCCACGTCTCATCCCTACCACATGGGTCCCGTTCAGCTGAGGAAGTATGACGCATTACCCAAGTTTCCCAGAATGACGAGACATCCTTCAATGATGCTGATGCCGCCAAAGTGGACGGGATTGGGTCAACTGCAGACCTGGATCTTTGGGGAATCCTGCGTTGGGCAATCCGCCGTTCCGCGAAGAAATACATGGAGCTGGCGCCAGATCTTCGGGCGGCCCAAGAAGCGTTATTAACACTGGTCATATGAGGCCTCGAGGCACGTGTCGGATATTGAGATTGGCTTATTTTATTATATGAATCTTTTTTCGGTAACATCAAAATTATGAACCACAGGAGCATCTCGGAGGCGTCTAACCAGTCTTGCTCCTCTAACCAATCAAGCGTCTCCGATGTCTCCCAGCTGACAAGTGGCGTTCGCTGCCAGCGATCCTGCGATCCATGTCCAGGCAGTCAATCTGATAGTCCCGAGAAGATTTACGTGCTTAGGAACAATAGGTGTCCGGATTACACGGTGTCACCCTGCCAGAAGAAAAAGCAGTGTCCTAGGCGAGGGACTGACAGCACAAGAGAGTGTCCCAGCCGCTCCACTAACTACTCAGCTGAACGTCTCTCCCAGGAGAGTGCATGTGGAAAAAAAATGAAGAAAAATAAGTCAAAGCCAACTAGGACTACTCCAGACCAAAAGCAGCACACCGAACGTCGTGCGGGCGGCAACTGTGAGATTTGTCCACTCTGTAACCGGGAGGAGATCCGTCAACCGGGTCAGAACATGTGTCCCCAGTGCAATGAAAGGATACAAACGGCGGTGGATAACTACTACCAGTACAAGTGCCAGCCAATGGAACAGCAAGCAAATTCATGTCAAACCCAATTCAACCAGAAACCAAATGTGCAATCTCAACCAGTCAACAGCTCCTTATCGGGCCACCCGAACCTCAACATCATTGTCCTGCAGGATTGCCAGAATAGGCAAGAACTGCTGGATCAGCTGGCCAATGCCATACATCCCAATGGAGGCCAGGTGCTGAATCAACAGCAGTCTGGCTATCAACAAACTGCTGCTAACAACTACCAGTTGAACTACCAGGATAATCCCGGCTATATGGACTACGAGTACTTGGACTACAACAGGGGCTATGAGCCACCGATGGGTTATGACTATCGTTACGATATGGGTCCGGGTCCGGCTCATTGTCCGGGTCCGGCCCATTGCCCAGGTCCGGGTCAGTGTCCGGGACCGGGTCCAGGTCCTGCTCTCTACTCCAACTGTAAGTTAGGAAAGAAAATTAAGCTCACTTAGCTTAACTATCAACATTTACTCTACCCTTACAGGTTATGATGTCGATAGATATCCAATTCGCACGCCATGCAGCAGCTTTGATTGCCCCATGAGAGAGGGTCCACCCTCAAGGCAAGATCTTTATCCGAGACCGTGTGGTAACGCTTGGCAGGATCAGGAACAGGGACAGGATTGCCCCTGCGCCTGCACCTGCACCTGCAATTGCGAGTTCTGTCGCAAGGGTTTTGAGACAAAGGAAAAGCTGGCCTTGCTGTTAGCCCAGGCTCTTGAGATTTTTGTTCAGGGTTATCAACAAAAAGCCGAGAGGAAGAAGTCCCAGAACCAGAACAAGAACAAGACGGCAAACCAAAAGGAAAAACGTAAAGTGGCAGGATCGACCAATGCGAAGCCAGAGAAATCTAAGCAGACAAACACATGGAGAAAATCTGCAGGAAAAGCTCCTGATAAGAATTATCACCTAGGAAAACGTGCTACTACAGCTCCAATGCATCTTCCCTCCCAAGTACCGGTTCAATCTCAACCTGAAAAGCTAGTAACCAGCCCGACGAACAGCCAGGCAGGCACGCAGGCATCCAGGAACAGTCAGGCAGTGACAGAGGCATCCAGGAAGACACCCCTGCCGAGCAATTCCTCCACTGAGGATAGTTTGCAGACGCAATCCAATTATCCTAACTATCCGCCCTTCTTTCTGCCCAACTCCCAGGAACAACGATCGTCGTCAGACTCGCGTAGCCGCGATTCCTGCTCCAAGTTTGGTGGTGGCGATAGCCGCAGGCGTAGAAGAGCCCGCAGGAGGTGTAAATATCAAAACAGACATCAGTCCAGGGATCGCCATTCCTGCAAGCAGAATATGGAGGATCGCCGAGGCCAGGAGGAATGTTCCAGCTTGGAAACTGACACTGGTCAGAGGAGATTAACATCCGGAGGCGGCAAGAACAGCTCGGTTCTATTAGGCCTCAGTCCCATTGCCCACTACAGGCCGGGAATGCTGAAGTTTCCGGTGAACTACCTACTCGCGGGCACCAATTGCCGACGCAGCCTGGTTCGCACCGCCGCCGGCGTTACCCTCCACCAGAAGCCCTACGTCCGGGATCTGCCCAGCTTTCCCCGCAAAGAGTCGAGCCATCTGGACTGCCAAGCCAACCCGCCAGCCAAGAAGTGGTTGTGAGCTCCAAAAGAGAGCGCGTCACCGGAAATTATGCATTGTCGGGCACCGAAGCGCTACTTCGGTCCGCGACTTAGTGCATAATTCCGTCCAGCCGCGTTGTGGTCTAAAGTTTTAGTTCTGCAAAATTTCCAAGTAATCCAAAATCCAAAATATATCCAGCAATAAACCGGAAAAAAACTGGAAAGATTTGTGTAATTTTTATTGAAAAAGGTGTGAGCTTAAAGATATTTTAAATGCAGTGTCATAGCTGCATTAATTAAGCTTTTATTAAAAAAGTTGTTCATATGTATCTTAATTTAGGCTCTTATTAATTATTCAGTAATTATAAAAAAACCGGTAAATTCCAATTGATATAAATATTATGCAGTGTCTTAAGGTATACATTTCTTAAGCTCTCTTCGATCTAAATAATTTATAACAATATCTAAAGACCTTTTTAATTTGTAACTTGTACCTTTGTATCTCAAACTGAACTATTTATCTCTCTGCTTGTAGCCTACAAATCCTTGTATCTTAATCCGTCTATTTATCTGTTTCATCCTTTAATGGCAAACAAATAAGCCAAAAATTTTCCGACTAATTTCCTGATCTTCCGGCTTCCGCCTTCCTTATTCCTTCTTCCACCTTCCGACTTCCTTCTTCCGCCTACTGCTGGCACCGTTTCCGCTTCCTGTGGCCCAGATTAACCTCTTAGGGCGGTGCAAATCAAAAGGACGTGGACAGCCATGAGCCGGAGACAAACAATTAACGCCGCAGGCGTTTCCTCATCGCCACCGGGCCATAAAAAGTCACTAATCACTGGCAATATTTTGGGACTTGTACCTGTGCTTGGACGTGAGCGGACAATGCGCCGCTAGAATTTACAAAAAAAAAAAAAATCCCGGTATGCTGGACGAGTCTAAAATCGTATTGAGCCGGCTGCAGGTCCTGCACTGCGCTTCCTGTGCTGCATTTCACACTGCCTGGAAATGAGAAACTAATTTGGTTGCCCCGCTGCGTTTGTCTTGCCACATGTCCTGCGGAGAGGATGACGGGATGATTGGTGCACTTGGAGAAATAGATTAAAGGATTGTTAAGAAACTATTAAATATCAATTCTCGTAAAATATATATATAAAATCATTTTTTTTAATAAGCTTAAGCTCTTTAAATAAAATATATAACAAGTAACTGAATTATTGATCAAAAAATTTTGTAATTATTAATTACATTTTTTAATTTAATTTATTTAATGAATTTTTTTTTAATTAAAGATTATAAAAGTTTAAGGCTTACATGGAAAATAAGAACTTGGAAATCAAATAATATTTATTTTTATGGCAAAATAATTACTTGGGAATTATAAGGTATATTTTACCAAAGAAAAAACGCTAATTATCTAATGAAGCACAATTAATCCCTAAAAAAAAAAACACCTTGGGAATATATTAAATATAAATATTTCTTATATCTAAAATTCATCTCAAGACACAATTTTTCTCTCAGTTTTTAAATGTTAATTGCAACGCACAACATTCTACGCACTTTTTGCGCCGCTCAGCAGGACATCCTTTTCCTTGTTATTGTTGTTTGACAACATTTGTTTTTACAATTCCCTGCTCCTTGCCGCCTTCTCGCTTCCTCTGCCTGGTCCTTTTCTCCTGCTCCTGCTCCTGCTCCTGTTTGTGTACAAAGTACGCGCCTTCTCCTCGGGATTCCCCCCATACCATTTCCCATTACCAATCCCAATCCCCTTCCCGTTTCCGGGGCTCACAAGAAGCCTTAATTTCTGTTCTCGACGCCGAAGCAACAGATGATTCGTGCTCCTGTGTCAGGACCTAATCCCATGTGTTGTTGTTTTTGCTGTTTGGCGAACGGGATGCAGCAGCAGGCACACTTGGGCAGGAAATGCAATTGTCTAGGCTCAAATATTTGCCAAAACCGACGAGCCATTCATCCAGCGGATGCACGTATCTACGGGATGTCGATTGGCATCGATCCATTGTCCTTGCACTGTGTTTGCTTGTCCCAACGGTATTGCTAAGTTACTTTTTAATTTTCTGCTATATTTTTTTTGATTTGTGTTTATTTTTGCCAGAGGATTCTGGATTTTCATTGTTTTGTAAATAAAATACAAACCAAATACATTTTTAATT
>JAEIIJ010013754.1:0-17274 GCA_018904815.1 Drosophila ogumai | reverse complement strand
TTATTTTATGTGTTTTTTTTAAAATAATTTCAATGCACATATACTTCTTTCCCTGAGGTACCTTTTGCTTAGTTTTTCACGTATTTTATTAAAGTGTAGGGACGCTTAATAAACTAAAAATAAAATAAGAATTTCGACTACAGCCGCAATGGAGAATTGGAGCAACATGCTGCTGCCGGCAATGGTGATGGCGATGGCGATGTCGCTGGCGACGAAGGGGTCAGGCCAAGCCAAGCCAAAGCCAAAGCCCGAAACAGAAAGACAAACAGAGCCAAAACAGCGGCGGCAGAAACCCAGCGTTACCAATAAAATCGACCGAAAAAGAAACGGCAAAGAAGGCATTGACACAAAAGTTTCGTTTTACGGGCAAAAGGTGACGACTGGTCGTTCGCTCTAGTGTCTTGCAGTTGAGGAAATGCAGGGCCCCAGGCCCCAAATGGCCCTAGAAAGTGCAGCCACGAGCCGACCCACCAAGGAAAATCCACTCCGAGATGGAATTAGTTGGGCAATTCGGTAACCCGATAGGGAAATGGGGTCTGGCTACAAGCTAAGCGGCTTAATGAAGAAATCGGCGGGAAATATTGGGCGCATAACTCATTTCCCATGTCCAATGGACATTTCAATTGCCTGGACCGGACCACACACCGTGAGAAGTATCACCCAGCGGTGATAAACACGCAGAGTGCCCTGCCCTAATGCACCGAGATGCACTCCCCTGGCAGGTCGTAAAAAAAAAACACTTTGAGGTAAACATAACAGCGAACAAAAGAGCGAAAGATGACCGCCGAGCCTTCGGCCGGAATGGAATCTTTGTCATAGTTGGATAATGGTGGCACTCGACGAGAGCAGGGCGTTTGACAAATTAGTCGGTCATTTGGGAATTCCGGTGCAGTCGATTCTCCGTATTCACCTTGTGATTGCACCGACACATTGTCATGCCATATGGACCCAGAGGGAGCCCCCGAGCTTCTCCTGCACCGAGTGCTCCAGGTGACCCCCGGCGACGGCTGGCTGATGGACATCATTAATTGGATTTAACGCAACTTAAGCAATGAGAGCAGTGCGTGAGGGCTCTAGGTGGTCTGCCTAGATGTTGGTAGACTATAGGTATCAAACTGTCTACAAAAAAAGGAAATGAACATGATGCTAGAAACTAATTGATATCACTGGGGAGTTTATCTAAGACTTGAAGTTGCATTTAAGCTGAATTTTTTTTCTAAATCTCTAAGTGTTAAAAAAGACTTATATATATAGAAACCTTTCCTGGCATTAAACATGTAAACTTCTAGAGGCAATGGTTGCTCAACATGTTGCTAGCAATACAAATTTATTAAATTTGCAGAGTTTGATGGTAAGGTTTATATTAGAAATATTTCCCAATCGAAAATATTTCCCTGTAACAATTTATATTGAACCTTAGAAACCTTTTATGAGACTTAACAGATAAATTGTCCATGGTGTTGATTAACATGTTGATCAACATTTCTGCTAGCAACACTGATTTCAGCATTCCGCCATGTTAAATTAGGAATCTTTACAAGAAATATACTCCCTTCAGTCATATTACACTCTAGCTTCTTTATGCATATGTTTAAAAAAAATATAAAAATTTTAGAAAAATTTTCTGAGAATAAACAGGTAAATGGTTTATGGTGTTGCTTACAATTTTGCTTAAAATGTTGATCAACATGTTGCTAGCAACACTAATTTCGCATTTCGTCATGTTAAATTGAGAATCGTCATAAGAAATATTTCCCTGTCAGGCATATTCCACTCTAGTAACTAATAATTACAAAGAAAATATAACAAAAATAAACAGGTACTTTCATTCAACAAATTACTATTTAAACAAAAAATTGTTAAAAATTTCCAGCTGTAAGAATTTACCAAATGTGCAAATTGAACATTTTATAATTTCTTTACAAACTAAAAAATCTAGAAAAATGCAACTATTTAACGCCAAGTCAGAACTGTCACTCGTCAAGGGTATTTACAAGGCAATCCGCCAATTGTTCGTTGTTACTGCTCTTCGGCGACCGCTTTGCATTCTCACCTTTGTGTTTTTTGCGTAAATTGCATTTTACGCAGCACTAACGCTAAGAACGAGGTCATTCCGCCGCCTCTCGGATTACCTCAAAGTGCAATTGTCTATGGAAAATATGGTCTACAGTAGCTGTCCGCGCTTTTCAAGTCCGCCGCTGGCCAATGGCCGCTGTTAATTTGGAAGCGAACGTGCCGTCACAAAAAGCCGGAGTTTTTTGTTCGAGTCGCGAGTCGCAGGCGGCGGCTTCAAAGCCCAAGCCCAACTTGGCATGGCTGACACTGCATTTCCGCTGGCTCGGGCCCATCGGGCAACTCCCCTGAAGCCCCACCGTTGTCCACTTCGTCATCGTGCTTTGAGTGCTTCCGTGACGCAGGCGCACGCATTGTTGGACTAATTTCAATTACCTCAAACGGCGTTTTTACACACAAATTAGAAACTTTTGTGACCGCAGAGAGATGGCGGCTCTTAGGTGCTCCGTTGCTCTATTGAACCGGAAACTGGAGACCGCTGCCCGACTACGGGTCTAAGCAAACAATGGTGATCGAAGAGCGCTGGCTCATGGGAGAGCGTTCTGTTAAAGCAAATGAAGCGCGAAATTCAAACAAAATATATGAGGGAAGAAACATTTTGGAGAAAAACGTAAACAATTAGATTTCAAAGGCAAACAAGGTACAGTAAAAATTGCTTAAAGGGAATAATTGAAACTAAAACAACTTAAACACAAGAAACAAAAATAAATGAAACCTCTAGAGTCTAAACGTTTTTACTTTAACTATTTCCCTTTTAATAAAATGTTAATTAAATTTTACACCAATTAGTTATTGTAGAAGGAAAAAATACTAGTTTACTAATTTATATTATTTCTATACAGTTTTTCCTAATAGAAATTACGTAGAAGAACATAAAATGCACTTAAAAAATTACCCAAAAACAGAAGCCCCCTTGCGAGAGTAATTATTTCTCATACCAAGAGATTGTTCTAAACAAATGTTTTTTTCTTTGAAAGGTAAACAAAAAATGCCGGAATTCAGTGGTGCCTTGCAAAATCGCTCATAAAATCAGCCGAAATGAAGCGTATCCCTTCGAAAGAGAACATTTTTTGAGTTCCCAGCAAACGTTTGTGTTTACTTTAGCCGAAAGGTGCCTCCATATGGTTGTAATTTGGCTGTGTATAGTATCACATTTTATTAGAACCGAGTCCGAGTACTTGTTGGATTTTTTGTTATGCAAATCGGGTAGAGAGACACTAAGAGAAATTACCATAATTCCAATGTTAAACTGTACACGGCGAGTACGTGTGGGCGTGCCAGCGCCATTGACAGGCAACTAGTTTTGTGGCATGTAGAAATATAGCCGAAAAAGGTCAATTACGCGACTTCCTCCTAGGGAGCGGTGGTGTGGTGGTGGTGCGGTGGCTCATTGCCACTTTCCCAGGCCCGCCAAAGTCAGCGGAGCGGAGCGTAGCTAACCCCTGGCAGCCTCATCCTCAGAGAACTCGACTTTACACAGTCGAATGCACTTGCAAGTTGCCAACAAATTATATTTTTCACAATCCACTTTTCGGGCCAAAGTCAACCCAAGTCGGGGTTACTCCGAGCGCAGCCCCGTCATTATTGTGATAAACAACGCTCTGCTGAAGGGGGAACAGGTGTCATCCGCTTTGCTGTTTATCTCTGGCTGCACCTGTGCTGTGCTCTGTTGCCATGGCGGAGTGTAACCCCTCCCAATAGAGAGGCATTTTCATAACGCCCGCCGGAGTGCGCTCGGGTTTCCCATTTCTTTCCTGAACATCGTTAATTGTTAACGCCATTTGGGAAATTTGATCTCTGCACTGGCGGTTTGGAAAGCGCTGAAAACGTTTTGCTGAATCATTTTCAAGCAAATTACACAACTTAAACAGAAGCTTGCAAAAATTGCTTGGCCAACTTTGCTTCGTGTCTGTCTTCCAGCGTATTATCGTGCCGGGTTACCTGTCGAAACTTCCCGTGAATAATTAAGAAATTAGTTCATTATGTCGGCTCCGAGCGAAGAGCAGAGAATAATTTAAGAGAAATGCAAATGAAGACGCCTCTCGAGTGGAGTCTTCCCACCATACAAGACGTTTCTTTGTCTGTCTTCTCACGGCCATTGATTAACATTCAATCGGATCCCACTGATTTCCTATCGATTGCAGGTGGGTAGCATCGAAGAGAGTTATTATTTCGCCCCAAACTTCCTCTGACAGCATTTCTAAAAATAAGTCTAAAATAATATTTAATTTTCATGACGGACAAGCGAGTGGTTTTATATAAACACAAAATCATATCTTATCTCCAGCACTTTTTATCTGAGCACACAAAACGGCGATAAAAGCTCCATTCTCCAGAGGTGCATTGGAGAAAAGGTGTACTTGCCTGGGATGGTATTTATGTTGGAGCCACTGCACCCACAGTTCTACAACTCGTCGTTGCCCTCGGTTCGTTCAACTTCGGCCCAACCTCCGCCCCACCAGAAAACAGCTTTCCTAGTACAACCTAGCACATAAACACCATCGAGCCAAACGACAATAGAGTGCGCAGCCAGCTAAAAAGCAAAAAACTATAGGAACAAAAATGCGCTGACGGTTAAATTCGAATAAAAGAAGGGGTAAATTCAGGGATCGAAGCATGTCACACCCTAGCTTTTGAGTCGTCTGGCGACAGCACTTATTAATATTCCAGGCTTGAAGTTGCGGCTATAAATATTCATCTGGGAATTCGAGACCAGATTTCAGAAATAGAAAAAGTATTTAAGTTAAGAAAAATAAATATTATTTGTAGTAACAGTAATATAATAGTAAAATAACACCTTATATTTTTAGTATATTATATTATTAATTTGGAACTAAATTAGATTATTTTATTATTATTATATTAAACTTATTTTATGGCTTCCCAGCTGCATCTATAAATCCCTCACATGGCCAAAATGTCTGCCAAATTGTTTATACCCTCTTCAATGACAGAACCAATTGTGCAAACGCTCGGACTATGACCGAAATCGGACCTCCATCGGACCTCGGCTGAACCACTGAACCCCCGACATCCCCGTAAGCTCAAAGTCTAAGCCCGGGCCGAGGGTCAAACGTGGTCGACCTGCAGCATATGCCAGGTCCGTTCGGCTCGAGTCCACTTCATTCCCCGACGTTACTCGGAGTTGAGCCTGCAAATGAGTCACGACGACCAAGCCCAAAAGCACTTTGGGCCGAGAGTTGAAAATTGAGACACAGCAATTAGCTGCCATTGCGCCGATCACGTGCCCAGGCCGAATGTAAACTAAACTGAAGCGACTTCCCCCAGCTCAGCTCTCCTCCGGAGTCACTCGGCGCAGGCGCGACCTCATTTCCTTGCTCCGATTTCTGTCTGGACTCAGCCCATGGCTATGCTCAGCTCTCTGCTCCGCCGCCATTCCTCGTTGTTGTGTTTACTCTTTCAAAGGATATTAACTTTTCAGGGAAGAGGTTGTGTGTAGGTTAATTTAGGACGAAAACGACCAAAATAATGACCCGAAATAAGAGCCAAGTCTAATAACAAAACAACATTTACGAAACAATATACAATTCACCAAAATTTTTAAATTAAATATTTTTAAATATATTGTAAACCCTTATTATAAATATGTTTTGCTAATTACCTATTATTAATGTCTCAATCAGAATAATGTAATCAAAACAAATCTCAGAAATATAGCTAGATCAGCTTGACTGTAGACGCTTTTTTAATTATTTATTTATTATTCACGATTCTTTTCTACATATATCTTTAAATGTAAGAGTATTAGTTTTTCATTTTATCTGGACTTTTCTAACAGAACATACCAAGTTTAATCTAAACCCCATAACTAAACTCTGTTTTGCCAGTTAACTCAATGGCTTCGAGAGGGTCTCCGGAATTGGCACTATCAGGAAACAGTCTTTGAGGTTGAAGAGTATTTCGAGGGTCGAAAACAGCCGTCAATTGCGCTGTTTGTTGATGTTGCCTTTGTGGCGCATAATTAACAACAATAACACCGCTCGCCTTTGCTGGCTTGACAGTTTTCGCAGTTGGCACAGCTGTCTGCACACACATTTTGCCAACTGCATTATGTTTCGCTTGGGTCTCATTTGTTGCCGAGCAGATTTTCAAAAATGTATTATTTATTTGCTGCACTCGGCTCACCCCAGCAGAGTCCAGTGTCGATTTCCCACCCCGTTGGAGTCGAGCCGAGGGGCAAATCAAGGAGCAGCTGCTATTCCATTGGCCACTGGATTGTTAGTCGTCAGGTAATGGAATGCTGGAGAAGTATGTTTTGGTTTGGAAAGGATTTGATACGGAACAGAAAATGTTTTTATTTAATCTAAAATCTTTAAGTTATTCTATAATAAATAATAAATACAATAAATACTCTTTCAACATTTTCTGAACTTTACCAACAGTTTTAAGCCATAGTTCGGCACCGATTTTCAGAACTGAAACTCACCAAAATCTGACGAAAATCTGACGAATAAAATTACCCATCCGAGGGTTAACATGCAATGCACATTATGCACACTTCAAAAACATATAGTAAATGACAAAACAGACAACGTCAGTCTTATCAAATTACAAATTTCTTTTTACATCTCTAGCACTATCTAGTTTATGTATCCTGCGGGTCCTCCATAAGTACCTAAGGCTTGTCACACCAGTTTTTCAAAAATATCCTAATTGAAGCAGAGATCTTCACACTCTCCAGAAATATACATAAATATGTATGTATAGGAGACGATCATGCTTCACGCCTTTACCCCTGCCTTCATAATGAAATCTGCTAAGCCAGCCGAAACGTCATTGAGCTGTCAGAGTGAGTCGATTTTCTAAATTCAATTAAATTCCTCGCCCCTCTCGGGGATCACTCTGATTGACAGCTGGCCCGCTCCAGTCCCTCGGCATCAGTATTCCGGAGTTTCTGGGTAAGCAGCCTTTCGTCTCCGGGAAGCAAAGTCTATTAACAGACCTAAACATGGCCGCTTATTGTTTGGCCGGGAGTGAGGAGGGAATTCAAAGATTTGCCAGCAACGCAATTCAAATCCAATTCAAATCAAAATTTTTATGAGGGAGTCGTGCTCAGCGATATTCCCATCAATTAAGAGGAAACTCATTTTCGGGCGGCGGCTTTATGTGTAACCGAAGCCCTCTCATAACCCAATACTTTCGAATAATAGTATATATGAATCTTTGGCTCGACCGAGGATTCCTTTTAATTAGAAGAGTTCAAGTAATTTATGGCCTCGCGAGGGGAGTTTCTGTTTACGCCAAGTCTAAGGCCTCTATTTATTTGTGCAACAAAAGCTGGGAATTTTCAATAATAAACGTAGTCCCAAAAATATATATGGTATGCCCGATTCCAGAGAACTAGCTGGCTGCTTCTCCCCCAACAAAGTTGCACACGTTTGGAGATTTACATTCACCCATAAATCTTCCGGCGGCGCTTTCCGCCTTCGGTTGCAGTTGCCCATTAAACGACACCCAGGAATCGGAGCAGGAGGCGGAGATTCCGTGGACTGGAAGAGACACGGAGGGGTGGTGGTGGCGTACAGCCAAGTGGCACCTTATGCATCTGCGAGTTTTTGTTTACTTGTCCGTCATAAAATTTTAATGCCTACTTTGGCGCTAATTTAGTTGACGGCGGCGATGCCCAAGTTCGCCTCCAGATTCCCTCAATTCCAATTAAGTTTCGGCAACGGGAAGCTGCCGAAATACCCCATAGATGCCTGGTAACACGCCCTGTCTATTTTGGGCAATTTGATTTGACTTAATGCCCATTGCCATTTGGATGATGACAGACGACGGAGAACGGAGGGCACATTGGAATTCACGTGCGAGTGACATCAGAACTAAGATGGTAATGTCCCATAAATTAGCCGAAACTTTCATTACAGCCAAATAAGTGGCAGAAAAAGGCTACAGTCCCACGAAGCCAGACAATACATGTTGTACTTACCATAAATAACACACAAATGTACCATAAGGGGTATAATTTATAAGATTATAGATCTTGTATCAAGTGTGGCTTGCATGTGATCTGAAAACTATATTAAATATGAGAATTATACCTTTTTGTTTCTCGGAAGAGAAAGTTCATTACTTACTCTACTTTTATACCTTAAATATTTTTAATCAAAAAATGTATATAGGCAACTAATATAATTATACACCAATTTTAATATAAATCTTTTAAGATCTTTCCCTTTGAAGATTACTGATGTTTAATTTTGAAGATTATAGATCGTGTTTCAAAAGTGGGTTGCATGTGATCTCAGAAACTATATTAAACCTGACAATTGTACGTTTTTGTATCTCAGAAGTGAAGGTTCATTAAGCTTCTATTTTGTACCCGAAATGTACCTTGAATATATTTCTTAATTTAAATATTTGAAAGAGAAATAAAATGTATAAGCAAGTAATATAATTAAATAAATTTGAATATAAATCTTTCAAAATCTTTCCCTAAACACTTCCTCAATCATATCGCTTCTTTGAAGATTACTGAATCTGAAAATTGTTTGCTTGGCAAATCATAAAGTGAAGTGCAGCGCCAATCCAAAAATAAACATTGTGATTTTTCGCCCTTATCTGAGGATGAGGCTGGGAAGTAAAGATGCTGTTTGTGCGCCAGAGTTTGCATTTAGCGCCGTCTGTCGATCGCTATTTATACACGAGTCGGGACTGGGGATCCTCCGTCTCCGGCTAAGTGCTCGGGTAAACAAGCAAACCGAGCAAAACAAAACTCCGGAGTCTGATTAGTGTCAAGCCGGGCTATTTATGAGTGTCTCGGTGGGATTAGCCGGCACCAGCTGGCTCTGTCTGTTGATTCTCTATGAGTCTGGATAGTGACGATGGGCAATGAGAGTGTGTGAAAGGGGAATAAATTACTAATTAAAATAATTGAAAAATCTATGATCTTAACCCCCAACCCGGTTAGACACCCAAAGGATCTCGGATCAAGCGCAGAGGAATGCCTCCCTTGACCTGCAATAAAGCCGATTTGCTGTCCAGTTGTAGGCGATCCGGTGTGTGTTTTGATGTGGTTATCCGGTGGTTGCGGAATATGCTCACCAGACCCACCTTCGCCTGGAGATACGCTAAGCGTTCGCCAATGCAGCCGCGCGGACCCACCCCAAAGGGCATGTAGGAGTAGGGAGTGTGGCTCTTTCGGTTTTCAGCGGAGAATCGCTCCGGCAGGAATTTCATTGGCTGAGGAAAGAACTGGCAAAAGGAGGCAGTCTTAATTTATGAGATTTTATTTTGGGATAGGATAGTTATACTCACCTTGGGATCCAAGTGCAGGGCATAGCAGGGAATGTAGACAGGCATTCCCTTGGGGACCCGCATGTTGCTGAAGGGAGCCAGTGGGTAGGCCTCGTCGGAGTTGCATTCGCGATCCATGAAAGCCAGAGGCGGATAAATGCGCAGCACCTCGTAGAGGATCATCTGCAAGTACTCCAGCGACTCGATCATTTGGAACGTCACCTGGCCACTGCTTTCCTCCAGAGCCTCCTTGATTTCGTCTCGCAATCGCTGCTGGGCATCCGCATCCCTAGCCAACTCGTACATTGCCAGGGCCATTGTGGTAGAGGAGGATTCGAAGCCGGCCGTGAAGAAAAACCCTGCCTGGGCCACCAGGATGTCGCCTTCGAACACGAGCTGATCCTTGTTACCGGAAGCCTTCGCCTGCTGCGTGCTCCTTCGAAATTCGATGAAGATGTCGATGAGGTCGTTGCGTTTCTTGCCAGATCTCTCGCGCTCCTCCAACACGTAGTTAAAAGTATTTTGAAGGAATCGAGCGTCCACGGCGGGAATCACCTTGACTCTGAAGTAGGAAACCAGGTGTGGCAGGAACAAGATACAGGTGAATCCCGCCTGCCGTAAAAGACTAAACTGGAATATGGAACGACCGTGCCGGCGGAACTCTCCATTCGGATCCTTGAAACTGTTCGCCCGCACTCCGAAAGCCACGGTGGAAATGACATCCGTGGTAAAGAGGGCACACAACTCCTTGGCCTCCAGGTCAAAGCTGTGGTCATCTTGCAGCGGCTGCTGGCGAAGATGGGCTCCTAGGCTGGCACCCACCTCCTCGATCAGCGGGAACATGTTCTTCAGCTTGTTGCCAGCGAAAAACGGCGATAGCTTCATTCGCACCTCCCTCCAAGCGGGGTTCTTCAGGAAGAAGATGTTTTGGGACCCCAGAGGATCGCGTATTTCATCGGCGTTCGAGTAACGATCGCGGAATTTTCCGAAATCCCTGACAAGGACATTCTTCAGCAGTTCCGGATCTTTAAGCAGCAGGGCAGGCTTATGAAAGACATGTATGCCCACAAAGGGTTCGTTTTCTGCATCTGGATGATTATAAAGCTGGTATATGAACTCCGGCAAACTCTTCTGCCTGAACAGTGCCATCAGGTTACCCACTATCCAATTGGGCTTGATCTCAGGCACTCCAAGGCGTTGCCAATAAGAGTAATTTCTATGTAGGAAGCCATAAATTATGGCAAGAAGGACCACCAAGAAGATCAGCAATTCCAGAGTCATATTGGCCCTACTAAATCTGGTACTCTACTAGTTAAAAGACATTTTGGTAAGTAACTGAAATTGCCTTTTAAAATCGATTCGATTTGCCTTGAAACCTTAAAGCGTTCCAAGTATTAGTTAAGGAAACAAATTAAATAATTCATAATTTTTTCAACTATTCTTTTTCGCTACAGAGCTTGTCAGAAATTTTTAAAGTTGAATGTGCCATCGTCACCTTTGTCTTTCCTCGTTAAGAGGTGCTTTTGTTAGATAGTAATTTCCAGTTGTGGCACATGATCAACTTTGACCTCTTTTGTCCGAATGGCCAGGCCGCATTTGATTGCCAGCGTTTACGCTTATGGCCCGTCTTTCCCTTGCCTTTTCTTTCCATTTTATTTCGGGCGTTTGGCGAGTCGGACAAACCAGTTTCCCGCCGCACGTTTTCCAGTTTTCAAGTTTACCCAAGCTGGCCGTTGCAGCGTTCAAGCCAGGCCAACTGCTGGCTGACTAACTGACTGCCAAGAAAGACCCTGTTGATTTTTTATCTTGTTTATGCAAAAAATATTTCCAAGCTTGCTGCAGCTTTGTCTTGTTGTTTTCTCCAGTCTATCTTTGTTTTTTATTTTCTGTCTTTTCTGTTTGCATATTTTAAACTTGACTATAATTTCATATGTGTATATGGGCTTTAATAAAAATAACTTGCTTACGAAGGCGCCTGTATGTTACCTGTCACAATCTGGATCTTGAAGCCTTAATGGACTCGTAAAGCTCCAGGCTGAGATTGGAATGCCCGATACGCCGAGGAATGTGTGGGGACCAGGAAGAAGTGGGTCTCGGAATGGTTTCCAACCCTAGGTTCTAATAAGATTTTCCAAGGCCTTTATTACATCGTTTTTAAAAACTTTATTGGAAAGAAATTACTAAAAAAATGACATATATATCATTACATAATGCTTTAGTGTCGTGGTATATAATTATTTGCCAGACAAACACTCTTTGATCTTTTTTTTTTTTGCAATGACACTGAATTATAATTGAGACTATAATTTTCTTTCGCCATTCACACTTTGCATCTCTCGTCGCTTCTCTGGTGATCGTGATCACTAATTAGGTTTACGAGCTCGGCTTGAATGAATTGAAATTGTTTTGCAGCTGAGCGGCAATTACGGGCGTCTCTCAGACTCAGACCCTCCCCGGCCCCACTCCTCCCCTCCCCCACTTCCACCCGCTACCCCGCCGAGTATTGTGAATGGACTGTGTCAAGGGCGGAGAGCTCTGTTCAGTTTTGCTTACAAGTATTTTAATTGCATTACGCAAGTTTTGCGTTCTCGATAAAACTTGCTGTGAGATTGTCGGATAAGAAATGGGTAAAAATATAGTATTATATGGTATGGAAGAAGGGGCTGAAGGGGAAGAAGGTGAAACCAAGTCTGACGCATTCCAAAAGCCATGTTGTTATTGCCCTTTTGATTTGTAACATGCAATTTATCACACCCGCGGGCCATGAATCACACCTGGTGCATTGGAAACGCCAGCTTCGGGTATGCATGGTGCAGTGAAAAAAAACGTAAAATTAGTTCTGAAGTCGGAATACTACTATTTAAAATATGAATTTTAATAAACACAGCTTTTATTACAAAACTCTTTATTAATAAATGATTTAAAAGTATAAATACCCCTGCCTATACTGTTGGCTTTAACTACTTAAACTGGAGCACTCGGGTTCAATAAAGGGAAGAGTAAGCAATTGAATAATTATTGAAAAAGTAATCTATTGAAAGAGAATATGCTTATAGCTAGTCTCAATATTTTCTAATAATGCTGAAATAAAAATAATATATTTTGTGAATACAGAATTACTCCTCATGAGCTCTTTCACTTTTTTGTGTGTATTTTTTCCGCACTTTTAGGCTTGGGTCTTGGTTCTCGATCACGAAGGAGAATCAAATGATGGAGCACCTAACCCGCTCCCGCTCCCCCACCCGCTGGCAAGCAAACAAACGTGACATATGCCCGGAAACCTCTGCGGCTCAGCCAGGGAACCCGGGGCAGGGACTAGCGGAAGTGCACAACATGAAGCCCAAAGCCCACTCATGTAGATGTGTGGAACGGGAGCTGATGGGATAGTGATAGCCACACTAAAGATGAAACCCATAGGTGAGGCCGGCTGGCTTCCTTCGCACGCCATTAACACCCACCAAGTGGTATTCCCCCCTGATTCCATTTAGCCTGCACGTGCACTCCGTGCCACACTCCGAGTGGGAGAACGACCATAAATAAATGTCATAATGCAATAAAACCGAAAACAAAACAAAAAGAATATATGCGCTTAAGTGGCACAACTCCGAGGCGACACGCGACCGCGACCCCAAATGCAAAAATATATGTACATTTTTATATTTATAAGGTATGTCCATATGTACATATGTATAAGAACAATGCATATGGAATGCCAAAGAGGAAAAAATCTGCAACGGAATTGCGTGTAAAATGCAACACTCAGGGAGAGATATGGAATTTCAGTGCGTAGGTGACCTCCATGGGGACGCTACACTAAGAGCTTGGAAAGCATAAATCTAGTTTTTTATAAAAATATTCGTTTTTTTCATTTTATTTTTTCTTTTACCTTAATTTATAAATTTTTAAAAAAGACTATATCATTTAAAGTTGAAAGAAGAACGACTTGTGGAGGTTTTGAAAGAGAGGCCTTATAGGTAAAATGGTAGAATTTTATATATAAATGTGAGTTGTATTATTTTAAGAATTGAACAAAAAAATTGTACAACTTCGCATCATTTTGGTAATTTTTGACATGTTTTTTCCCTTTGTACATTTACCAAAAAAAAACTACATTTCTTAGATGCGAGCAATAGGCGTGCCGTAGACGCCGAAACAACATAAATACGTTGAGGTCCTTTTTGTTTTCTATATTTATTATTTAAGAACATTTTCTCTTAAGTCTTGACATATTTAAAACTTTAAAAATTTACAAAATGTCAACCAACGTTTTAACTTATTGCTTTAATAAAAGACTAAGTCCTGTGTTAAACTTAAAAACAGGACTCATTAAAGAAGTTGACAAAAAAAAAGGTGTTCACATTCATTATAAAAAGGTAATATGGTGGAGTTTATATGTAAAGAATGTGTATATCAATAATGTCATTATAAATTGGTAAACTTTTTCATTGTTCTGGTAATTCCTGTCATATTTGCTTTTCATTTGTCCTTTTAGGATAAAAACCAGATTGGTTCCAAGGAGACCATATGCAACATGTACATACATACATTTGCTGAGGTCTTACCTATGCTCAATCAATGATTTAAATTTAAAAAATTTTAAGAGTTAAATCTTAAGATATAGAGAGTTTTAAAAATGTACAAGGTTCAAAGTTTCCCAAACAACAATATTATTAAGCTATACACTAGCTCTAATTGGGTCTAGTTTTATTAATAAAACTCAAGAAGAAATTTCAAATATTAATTATTCGAATTTTTCGCTGTCTCTTCTCTCTTTCCTGCCTTTCATTAATAGTATTTTAATTATTTCCCATTATTAATTTCATAAAAATTACAATTTTATTTGTGAGTGAACACTGTTTAACAGTATTACAACTGTGATGATGGAGCACATTTAACGGGAGAAAACGGAGAACTACAGCTATAAATTGAAATACGAAAGCTTGCTCTGCTCTTCCGCAGCTGCATGTGCGTGTGTGTGTATGTGTGTGTGCTTGTGCGTTTGTCGCCGTCACGCAAAAGTCTTTCGTTTCGTTTTCGCCCACGCCAATGCCAAATAAAGTCTCCATCTTGTTTGTTGTTGTTCTTGTATGCTATATGTTTATATAGTATTGTTGTTGTTTTTGTGTTTATGCTGAGCTCACCAGGCGCGCTCAACTGTAACGAGCAGAAGAAGACCGAGAAGAAGCGGAGAAGACGGTGTGACATGTGACTTCTTGTGACAGCATATTGCTAAAGTTTTAGCACGCAAAGATCTTATACCATAAACCCTATTCGGAGTTTATTTTCTGCATACATAATTCACTCTGGGAAAATGTCAAACTTGGTTTATGGGAGACCACAAATTGCAATCAGCGAGGATTGCATTCGGAGATAGAGAATTAATGGGTGAGGCTGAGCTCCTGATTTTGGAGAATAACCCGCAGTACCTTTATAGGTTTAGGGAGAAAAGAATAGCAAAAGTATGGAGATCGTAGCTATTTATGTACATATGTGTGTTAGTATGTATATTGGTCTTTAAATTCTTCCTTGGTTTGATCAAAATATAAAGAATAAGCTGAGTAACGCCATTAAGTCATTTTAAGCTCTTTTTTGTAAAAATGTAATGTATTTATCAGTAATCTTCTTAATCTTCAATTACATCCTATTTTTTAAAAAGTGTATATTATTTTTGTGCTGATATTATATTTTACAGACTGCCAGTTATTTTTTACCACCCAATATCACAATCTCTTGATTGTCTTTTATTGTTTTAAACAAAAAACCCTCTTTAATTTGTAATAATCTGATAATCAATTTGAGCTTGAGCCATGTTAATGGTTTAGCATTCAGCAAAAAATAAGATAGTTATAATTCTGATCGCCATTGTTTGTACGATTATATCACCTTTTATATACATACATATGTACCACATACCACACGTACTTTCTTTTTTTTACAGAGCTCCACGAGATATGCCGGGTTCAGTTCCGGTCGCTGATTCTTTTGTGCGGGTCTCTGGGGTGCTTCGGGTTCGGATTCGTGTTTTGGGTGAAAATGATAGTTTATTATCGTAATTAATCCGGGTTAATGTTTATACTTGGTCAGCGTTTTGCTAACTTTCGCTTATACAAACCTCATTTTTTGTGGGATCTTTTTTTAATAACGGAATTTTTAATTTGATAAGAACTCATGGCAAAAAATAAACATTTCTCAGGGGGGTTTCTTCTCCGTCTTTGGCTTCGGAATAAATACAAACAGAAATCATAACTCAAGACACGACTCATAAAAGTTTTTTTGGCACAGTTCTCCCCGGACGTTTCCCCAGTTAATAAATATCAAAGAAGTCGCAGAGGGTTGACCCCCCTTTGTTTGTTTTGGACTCACTCCGATGGGTTTACAAACGGATCAACGAGGACTTAACAAGACCACCAACTGGAAACCAGTTGGGTGATGGGTAACGAAGTCAACAGCAGCAGCCCTTTGAGGAATTATTTTTTTGGCAGCTGCCTGCCGGGGGTTCTTTGCCGGACGGATCCTGGCAGGACGCGTGCGCCAAGTCAAACGCAGGCTAAGCCGTAAGTGCGTCCTTATGGCGCAAACGTAATTCTATTTATTTGATTTCCTCGAGAAGGGGACTCTTACTTTTTTATGGTTACACATTTACCACTTTTTATGGAGAAGGGAGAAACTGGAGCAAAGTCTGTTAACATTTTCGGTTTGTTTATTTTTAGCGTGTAATTAGAGAGAGGCGAAGGGTTAGATAAATATTATCCTCAACTACTTGCATCCCATATACTTACGTAGTTCTCGAAACCACCCCTGCGGGGAAATCTGGCATTTCTGGAAAATTGTATCGGCGAGGGCGTCGACCGTTACAAATTGCTAAAAGTAATTCAATTTCGATAACGTCCCTCCCAGGGGTGGTGGCCCATAAATTCCCTCCAGCGACACCAAATAAACATGGAAATGGAAACTGCAATATATTTTGTAAACTTTACATTAGTTGAAAAGGTTTTGATTTGTTTCGAAATTTAATGTCATTTACCGCTGTGACGCACGCCCGTGATTTATGGAGAACCATTCCCGGGGAAGGCAGTACAGCAGCCCTCAGTGGATAATGCTGACCCAAATAGAAGTCTTCTGTGAAGTTGCTTCTGTTTACGTACTCCCCCGTACTGGGAGTTGTGCGTGATCTGGGCAATTATTACTTCTCCAACTTCCCAGTCCCAGAGTCTAGCCGTGTGTTGTCAGCGACAAATCCCATCGGTTAGCCGTAAAACCGAGAGGCATGCGGAGAAGTGATAATCGACAAGGTGGGGACTGAGCTCCAACAAGAACTAGAAGAAGATTCTCTTTATTAATTTTAATGGCTCAGCTCACAGCAATAGAAATTGGGTTTAAAATAGAAAATAAATAGAATAGGAACATTTTTGTACTAAGCAAAACGGCGGTCATGGTTTTAGATTTGATATGAGTATATGCATGTACGTATAATATATAAATATAATGTATAATAATATTTATTTAATTATTAGTGTGATTTATTTGCTTAACATTTTTGTTTCATTAAGCTAATATAACAGAATTTAGTTTTTTACAGAATTAAGCCGAGCCTTTTAATTGGAATATACCTAGTACCTTTTTTTGCGGTTATTATTTTAAATTTTAATTTATTTTAAATTTATTAATTTAAAGGAAGAACAAAATGCAAAAATCTGGTTCTGACACTTAAACTTTTAGCTGTTTTACTAACCAACTAACTGTATCATATGCTTATATTAAACTATTAAGATACTTTTTAGTCGTAAGATACTTTTAGTTAAAAAGTTTAAATACTTTTAGTAAAAAAGTATCTTACCGACAAAACAGGAAATATTAATATTTGACTAGCGTTAATTATTATTTATTAGTCGACATGTATGTAATTCTTGGGTACTTTTTAACATAGATAAATAATAAATTCAA
>JAEIIJ010013752.1:0-11714 GCA_018904815.1 Drosophila ogumai | reverse complement strand
GACTTGAAACAAACCTCATACGCATGTACTTATTATTTCGGCCAGTAGTGTATGTATGTATGTGTGGTGTTACTTTCCCAGTAACTAAACGAGTTTCCACACAGCTACATGTAACACAGACAAGTCTGCCAAATTCCCAAAAATAGCCTATTTTGAAATGCAGGAATATTCAATGAGTTTACCTTTAATTAATCTTACAGGAAAAAACTTTAATTAAAGCACAGTTTAGCCCAAAATGTTATTAATCTTATTCATTTTTAAATATTTTTATACTGTTTCCATGGCTGGTCTTATCAAGAAATTCTGCTAGTAAAAAAAACTTATTTTTAATTTGGAAAATAAACCAATTTCAACACAATTTCCAAGAGTTCATTTTCCAACGCTATTGGAGAAATCTGAAGGTGTGAAAAGTTGGCAACGCTGCTGTCCAAAACTCTTGCCGCAATTGTGCAAGAAGATTGGCAACGCCGACGACGTCAACGCACAAAGGGCAAACGGCAGCGGCGACGCAAGTGAGCGACAGAAGAGAGGAGAGGAGCTCTGAGCGCAGAGCTGAGAGCTCAGCTCGAGAGGCTTGTGTAACCTGATCTTCGAGCTAGCGAGAGAGAGGCAGACAAACACAAGCAAACAGTCAAGCAGAGCGATAGAGACGGTGAGAGGCAAACAATGGAGCGAGCAGAGCAGAACAAAGCACGCTTGTCCATATTCCAAACAAGATCTCTTCTCGCCGCCGCCGCCTAATCAACAACGTAAAAAAAAAAAAAATAAATAAAAAGCAACTAACAACTGCGCAGCGAAGGCAACAAAGAAAAGTGCCTCGTTTTCACCCTTAACCCATGACAACCGTAGTTTGATCAAACACGCCAATGCCAGATAACAAAGATCGTTTCAAATTCAAAGAGAGAGGTGTTTTTGTTACCTATTGTAACCAAAAACATTATAAAGCAGCACCACCTGAAAATAAAGGTAGATAAAAGCACCAAAGAAAGACGAAGATGAAAAATTATTTAAAAATCCACCACTTTAGCAGAAAAAAATACTCAAGACTCTTCAAACATCAAAACTTAACATGAAATGTAAAATTGAGTTGCTAAAACTTATTTTAGGGTAAGAAGTTTTCAAAACTTTTAAATTTTTGATTTCAGAACCCCTAAAAGACAGATGCAAATGGAAAACACGTTTTTAAACAAGATTATTTGAAACGTATTTAGTATTTGTATTTAAATCTAGTTTCCATAAATGAAATTGCCTAACAAAGTCGAATAAAATTAATGATGACCTTGGGAACGTTTGTATTTTTGTATTGGGTAATTGATAATTATTAATATAATTTGAATTCGAATTCGTTATAAGTTTTGTTTAATGAAAAATAAACTACAATACTAAAAATATCTTCTAATATAGAAAAACAATCAAACTTGATTAGAATATGTTATTATACATCAAAATCGGATGTTTAACTAACAAATTGTATTTATTTAGTACACTTTCTGAGAAAGATTCCATCATGGTTTGTAGTAGTTAGCGAGGTTCCCCTGTAACCAGAAGGGAAAAACGCACGCGCCACTACTATGTCGTCGTCATGGACAATGAGACCCCGAAACATTGGACTGTCGCCGATGCCCCACCTATTTCCTCCTGCTTTAAACCAAATCATGAACGTAGACGAAGAAAAAGCGCATACTAAAATTAAAACTGTTGATAATACATACTAGGGGCCCCAGGGCCAGTCTACAAAAACATTGGGGGGGGGAGGTGAAATTAAAGGGAGGGTCCGGCGTTTGCGTGTGCGTTGCCTCAGCTTCGGCCCCATACTATTACGTAGCTCTATCTAAAGAACCCTAAGGTGACATGTGGGGAGCGGGAACTGGGCTTATGTCATATAGCTAGCACACACCTTGGGAGTGCGCCGCCGCTAATCGGAAGAGGAGAGGGGGCTGGGGAGAGGAACAGGGCGATAGCAGAGCGGGGACATCTAATCTGTTTGCATTATTCTGATACGACATTTACCTCTCCTCCGCCATTCGCACTATTCTCTAAATGCCATCATTTTCAACGTTTAGCGTTGAGTGGGCACTGCCCATATCGAACTTTATTATTCGCATGGGGTTTAATAGCTATAATTTAAGTTTTCATTTCTAGGGAATTTGATTATGGGAAATTATGTATTATCAGTTAACTAGGCTTGTTTTTACTCAGAGTATCTTCCATATTATTTGGTATTTTTTATTTACAGAATTTGATCATGGGAAAAATAGGGTTCCATCAGCCACATTAAATTTGTGAGAATCTGTAAACATATCTTCCAGTTACTATAGTAGTAATATTTCATATTTATAGACTTATGTAAGGATTTATATTATTATCCAATATCCAGTATATAGATTACGTTTTTTCAGCCAATTTATAATGGACTATTGAGTTTTTATATAAATCTTTTTAGGTAATACAGTCCCACTATATTATATTTTCTTTCTTTCATGGGTAAGAATCTGTATAACTTGGCTAGCTAGCTTTACTAGAGTTTTTCAATTGTACATATTCCACTTGAATCCGGTTTCTGGTTTATATGGAAACAGTTATGGGTCTCGTTTCTTCACCACCGCTTGTTTAAAGGGTTGAACATTACAAAAGAGCAAGGAACAGACCTTTTTAATGGGTCTCACAATTACGAGTATTGCTTTGTTTTCAATTAAAATTAGCTGACTTTACACCAATATATAGTAAGTTCATGAGATTTTGTATTTATAGTGGATTTGGTATATATGGTACATGAATAGCATCGGAAAAAAAGCTATACTCTGATAGGTGGCAGAAGTTTTTTCTTGGCTTTAAGAGCTGTAAAATGTCTTGAAATAATATCTTAAAAGAGTTTCTTATATTTCATATTTCAATTCATTATTCATTTCATTTTAATTTTAAGATGGGCAATTTTTTTAGGTTTTGAGTTTGCATCTGGTCTTGGCATCATCATCATCCATGGCAACCACGTGCTCTGAAAAGGGTTGACCATCGCGTTCGCGTTCGCGTTTGCGTTCCCATTTCCCACTCCATTGAATTTCCCATTTGGCCAGTTTCCTCCTTGTGGTCGTCACCGTCACCTCTTTTTCCAGCAGCGGAGCAGATTCGTGTGTGCTTGCCGGTGGTGTTTGGTGGACGACGCCTCTGGTCCCTGCCACCTCTCATCATTCATTGCCAGCAGTTTCGATGGATGGATGGCTGGATGGATGGCTGGATGGATGGATGGATGGATGGATGGTTGGTTGGATGGATGGTGTTGGTAGTGAGATGGTGGTGACTTTATAAATATGCTACAAAATGCGCCACGAAAATTCTCATTCAGTCGTGTGTGCAACATTTGTGTTGTCTTTTGGCTCAATGACTCCTTCTGATTCTGCTTTTGCTTCTTCTTCTTCTAGCTGGTGGTGGCTTCAACACACTTCTCTGCCTCTTTTATTCGTGCCTCTTCAGTTTCTGCGGGCGTTGGTGGTTGGGTTTGGGCATATTTTTTTTTTTATTTTGGGATTTTCAAGAGTCGAGAGTTCAGAATTATTGGTGGTGTGAATAAGCTTTTAAGGAAAGCCTTTTTCTGTAGTTTTGGGTGGTAGGTTTTCGCCGTTATCAGACGGTTAATTCTTTTTTTGTGGTGGGTGGGAACTATGGCTTCTTCTTCGTCTACTTCTTTTTATTCTTGTTGTTGTTACTCTTTTTTAGGGTTATAAGAAAACATATGACATTCAGACAAAGGGAGGGAGGAAGAAGCTGACGAAGAAGAAGAATCAAGCAGCACAGAGGAGAGTCCATTTTCCGAATGTCCGATAAGCCTGCCAACAACATTATGGAAGAAGAGGAAGAAGGAGAAACAAGAGGCACAGTAAAAAGATGTAGCAGAGGCAGAAGAGAAGAAGCAGCAGCAGCAGCAATTTGATTGCAGAACAAAGAGACGCGCACACAAAAATCTCCGCCACACACACACAAAAGCGACACACATGCGCCGGCCAGTTTGCCGGCAGTGCTGCCCACGTTGACTGCGACGCCGGCCGAGGAAGATGAAAAAGAACTTCAAGTGGAAGCAACAACAACAAGAAAAATAACACGCGCGAGACCATGAGCAAGCGAGAGAGCAACAAAAAACCGTGACGCCATTGCCCATTTTCTTTTGTTGCTTGCTGTAAAGTGGCATAAAACAGATGCAACAACATCTCGCAGCGGCGAACGAGAAAGGGACGACGGCGGCGGCTGCGAGTCACATTCTTATCAGTCAAGTTTTCGTCTTTTTTTAGTTAAACAAAAGCCAGACAAAGGATGGGAAAAGAAGAAGAGGAGAGCGAGTAACGGCGAAGGGCAGTGCTGCAGTCGCTATTCTCAATTAGAAATCTATTTGCAGAAACAAATACGTACATGTACACACACACACACACACAGTATAGTAGGACCGGAGGCGGAAAAGAGATGGCAAGAGAAGCCCGCATTGTTGCGAAGCCTCTGTAATGCACATACACACACATTCACAAACGCATGTAAGCCAAAGGAATGCCTACCCTTTAAAAATTAAATTTTCATAATAATAAAATATTTTTAAATAAAGTTCCGGTACATTGCATGCTGCTTTGACATTTGAATATAGGGACCTTTACTGTAGGAAATACGAAAAATGTTAACCACAAAAACAACAATGCTTTTTCCGGGTTGTAAGTTGTTGTTCTTGTTTCCTCAACCCTAACAGCGCTCCCAATAACAGAGGCGCTAACATTAACAGTTGCAAGTGGCATTTAACAGGGCAATGCAACTAGTTGGAACTGTCGTCCTCTCTCCCGGTTTCTCTCTCTATGCATTTTCTGCATCTGTTTTTAGTTGTTTTTTTTTTTATTTGATTTTTTGCCGGTTTTGTGTTATGCGCACATTTTTTCTCACTTTTGTTACGTTTTTCGTATTTTTTTGCGTATTGCTATTTTGCTTTGTTTTGTATAAATAAAAAATTGATTATGAAATCGCTGGCGGGTTGTATGTGTGTGTGTGTGTGATCACTTCCCAACAACTAAACCACTTTGTGCGCTTAACCCTTCAGACATGCTATTTTTTTTTGGAGGTTATATCAATAATAATCATAATAATAACGAGAACAGCAAACCAAGTGAACAAAGGGGTTGGAAGAGTGGGCGGTTAGGGGGTAGTGGGGGACAAAAACATAAACGATAATCAGAAGCATTTAACTAAACAAAGCTCTAAACGAGAGACCGAGAAAATGAGAGAGGGCGAGCGAGCGAGCACACATAAAACCGTTAAATACTTTGTAGATGTAACGGTTGTATGGGGAATTTCGAAAACCAGGCTGAATTTTAACCCAACTCTGACAACACAGCAAGAAATCAAACACCACTTTCCTATAGTACTATTGGACCAATACAGATATTACCTCATTTGGCATAATCATAAGAATTTCTTGCCAATTTGCAAGTGACACACATGCGTCAAAACACACCACCGTGTCACACCGCATAGCAAATATTTCACCACTCCCTATCTCCACCATGATAGTGTATAGTCAATAAAGCGAAGAGGAGGGATTGCGTCACTCTGAAAATCCACTATTCTTAGATCTTCTGGTGGTTAATCTTGGAATTAAATATTAGTAAAGCTGTTGAAATTTTTCGTGCAATGAAATATGGTCTCTACAATTCATATATTCCATTATACTTTATTGATCAAACTATTATTATTCCACAGAGTTCAAGAAAAGCTTTACCTTGGCATTTCTAAACCTTTTCGCAAGCTTTATATGAAGAAATACAAACAAGATATCACTGGATTGCATACTTATTTTGTAAGCCCATTAATAAAGAATATATAGAATAGAGCACACCTCTCTCTGGGAATCAACAATTGAAACAATAACATTTAGTTTTCCCTTTAAATTATGGTTTCCTAATTGTGTAAATTTTAAACACCAGAATTCATTATAATAGATTTTATAGATTTAATACATAATGTAAATAGCTTGATTTAACTCTTAAGTCCCAACAATAGTTATCTGTTAAAAAAATATTAACCGGAACCTTTAACCCGCCCGGGGACCTGAAAAAATCAAAAATATGTGCTACTCACTTTTCGCGGTGCAGCAGACAGATGCGATCCTTGGCCACCTTCAGCTTCTTAGCGATGATCTTCTTGAGGCTCTCCACGCTGATATGCGGCTCCACGCTGACGCCGAAGTTGCCACCGGTGGTGGTGCTGATGTTCAGGTTGATGGTCATCGGGGCGGCAGCACTTGATGTTGCTGTTGTTGCATTCGCCGTTGTTGGGGTTGCCAAGCGCTGCAAGGCGTTGTTATTGCTACATCCGCCTCTGCCGCCGCCGACGATGCTGCTGCTGCTGGTGTGGCTGCTGCCGCCGGCGCTGCTGGCGTTGCTGCTGCTGCCACACCCAGCTGCGCTGCCGGCAGAGGATGCTGCCGCTGCCGACGCTTCGTTTTGGCCATCGGCAGTGGCCGAGTTCGTGGCCGCTGATTTATCCATGTCCGGTGTTTCTTCTTTTCTCGTGTTTTGTGATTTTTTGTGTTTAGCGCAGGAGATGAGGGCTCTGCTCCCTCGCTCTCGCTCTCGCACTCACTGGAGGGCTCACAGGAAAAAAATACAAGAAAATTACGGCCGATGGCGCTGGCGTAACGGCACACACGCGGCGACTGCGACTGCTGGTTCAATTTCCAATCGATTTTCTATACACACCACACCTTGCAGCACACACACACACACCAACACACGCATACGCGACCGCGACGACGACGTAACCGACGTAACGTAAGACAACGCAACGTACACACACGTGGAAGAGGCTTGTTTCTGTGCAAGAGGTAAGACGTGAGTGGTGAGCGGGGCTGCGGATTACGTGAGAGCACAGCACGGGGGAACGGAAGGCGCGCTTACGTCGCGCGACTGAAGCAAATCTCGGTTTTTACCAGGTACGCACGCAGGTATGTTCGAGCTAACCGTATTCGATCCCGCACTGGCACTGCTTGGCAAACGAAAACTATTCCTGTGCCGTCTTCTGCCTCAAAAAATAGTTTGTTTGCTGATGCTGTTGCTCTCCACGCGTCTTGCTTTTCAGTTTCTGCTACACGACGACACACACACACACACACTCGGCCTGGAGAGTCTGACAAGTCAAGCGGCGCCAACCGCCAAAGAGCATTTACCGTTTACCGTTGGTGTGCCAGATGAGCACTTACTCTCTTCCTAAAAAATCTCGAAAAGTTGGAATCTTCCCCTAAAAAATCCACAGCGATGGCACTATCGATTGTTTCACGACCATTCCGGATAGCACGTATAAATATATTTCGTGTTTCGTGCAACCCTCATTTCACGTCAAACTTATGAAAAACCATTCACAGTTTTAAAAAAATTAATTGTGAAGAGAAAATATAGGTATTTGTTATTTATTATACTAACAAGTTTTATGTTTTAGCACTAATAGATTTTAATGCATAAACATTTATGATTCCGGCTAAAATTAAAGTCCGACATGTTCTTATTCGGAAACTATTTTACCATCTCTTAAATTAATAATAATATCAAAAGATAAAATATATTCAACAACTGCTAACTTTAAATTTAAAAGCTTTACCGTATCGATAGATCGATAATATTAGTTCATGCAATGAAAAGATGTCCAGCTCAATGTGGCCAGATTCGTTATTTCCTAAATCCAGAAACAGCGGGCAGTGAATTTTGGTGTTTCACTTGATGAGAAGCTGGTAACACTGCTCAAGCTCTATATAAACTTGCACGCGGCCGCCACCGCATAAAAAAAAGCGACGACTTCCATTTTCCTACGGCTGGACGGGTGAGTGGGGAAAACCATGTGCTCGGCGGGCAGTGGGAGTGGGTCCGAGTCCCAATCAGCCATCGACCGTAAATCTGCTGGCAATTAACCTTGCTTCCCAATTGTCTTTTTTCGCCATTTACGTCTTCATTTTCCCTTCTCGTTTTGTTACGTGTCTCTATCTTGCTAATTGCGTATCGAGCAGCTCTCGAGAGGAACAGGAATCGGAGGCCATAGGAATCCACCGCAGCTGCATACAGACAGCAAGAGGAGCCCAATCCGTTGGCGTTTATCTCGCTCGCTCGCATCCGCCAGTCTTTGTTTGTTTTCATTTTTTTGTTGTTGGGGTTGAACGGACGCGAGAATGGAGGCCAAACAACAGCAGCAGCCGGCAATAGCAAAGGTGAACGGCTTTGTGGAGACCAAGGGAGCAGTGTCCGCTGTGGACGAACAACTGCAGGACGGTCTCAGCTGCCGCGAGCTGTTCCAGAATGGCGACGGTCTCACGTACAAGTAAGTGTGCCTGTTGCTCCAAGTGTCCACCGTATCATTCTCACGTCCATTTCATCTCCCGCTTGCTACGCTTCGATCCGATACCCCGCGACTTCCCCCCAACACAGCGACTTTCTCATATTACCCGGCTACATAGACTTCACCGCCGAGGAGGTCGATCTCAGCTCGCCGCTGACCAAGGCCATTACGCTGCGGGCACCGCTGGTTAGCTCGCCCATGGACACGGTAACCGAATCGGAGATGGCCATCGCCATGGCGGTAAGTATACCAGATCAGATCTAGTCCGATCTCCGGGGTTCGCCTTCGAGCTGTGCTAGCTGTGGTTGTAACTCAACACTCTTATGCGCCTCTCTGACCGCCGCCGTTTCTTCCATTCGCCATTCGCCATTCGCCGATATGTATATCCGCCGAATCCGTGGATCCCGCGCGCAGCTGTGTGGTGGCATTGGCATCATCCATCACAACTGCACGCCGGAGTACCAGGCGTTGGAGGTGCACAAGGTTAAGAAGTACAAGCACGGCTTCATGCGCGATCCCTCGGTGATGTCGCCCACGAACACCGTGGGCGATGTATTGGAGGCCAGGCGCAAAAACGGCTTCACCGGCTATCCGGTCACCGAGAACGGCAAGCTCGGTGGCAAGCTACTGGGCATGGTTACATCGAGGGATATCGATTTCCGTGAGAATCAGCCGGAGGTGCTGCTGGCCGACATCATGACCACGGAGCTGATTACCGCGCCCAATGGCATCAATCTGCCAACGGCCAATGCCATTCTGGAGAAAAGCAAGAAGGGCAAGCTGCCGATTATCAATCAAGCTGGCGAACTGGTGGCCATGATTGCACGTACGGATCTGAAGAAGGCGCGCTCGTATCCGAATGCATCAAAGGACTCCAACAAGCAGCTGCTGGTGGGCGCTGCCATTGGGACACGGAGCGAGGATAAGGCGCGACTGCAGCTGCTGGTGGCCAACGGTGTGGATGTGATCATACTGGACTCGTCGCAGGGCAACTCTGTCTATCAGGTGGAGATGGTCAAGTACATCAAGGAGACGTATCCCGAGTTGCAGGTGATTGGCGGCAACGGTGAGTTGTTTTATAGTTTAATAGTTTAATTTATTTATTTGTTGTTTTTATTATGAAGTTATTCCAAAAATTAATGTATTTTAGTTATAAAAAGGAAACGATTTTTAAGTAAGCAATTGGAGTGATGTGAGCTTCAAATAAAATATTTAACTTCTTGGATATAAACCAAATAGTCAATCCTTATCGTAGATATCTCCACAGATAAATCCGACTTGTTTTGAAATAGAAAGCCAGCAATTATAGGGCCATTATCTACCACCATAACTGATAACGTTGCGATCAAAGCACACATCAGAGAATATAAGTTCCACCATATTGTTTTTTTTTTTATCAGATACACCAATACTCTATGGCTTTCCTTATTTTAGTTACTCTAATTAGTAATTATGGTAGTTATCGTGGGTTTTTTTGTTTATCTATAAAAAAAGAATATTTTTTTATATATTGAAACTCTAAAATATATACTTATGCATAAACTTTCTTATCATCTATCGCTAAACTTTCGTTCTGACGATACTTTCTGCCATTCTCAGTTTCGATTCTTGATTTTCTTATTTTACACAAGCAAAAACATAACCTAATCTCACCTTTATTTCATTCTTTAACCGCAGTGGTTACCCGTGCCCAGGCCAAAAATCTCATCGAAGCCGGCGTCGATGGTCTGCGCGTGGGCATGGGCTCTGGCTCCATTTGCATCACCCAGGAGGTGATGGCCTGCGGCTGCCCCCAGGCCACAGCCGTCTATCAGGTGTCCACCTATGCCCGCCAGTTTGGCGTACCTGTTATCGCCGATGGTGGCATCCAGTCGATTGGACACATTGTCAAGGCCTTGGCCTTGGGTGCCAGCGCTGTGATGATGGGCTCGCTGCTTGCGGGCACCTCAGAGGCACCCGGCGAGTACTTCTTTTCGGATGGCGTGCGCCTGAAGAAATACCGCGGCATGGGCTCTTTGGAGGCTATGGAGCGTGGCGATGCCAAGGGCGCTGCCATGTCGCGTTACTATCACAATGAGATGGACAAGATGAAGGTGGCCCAGGGCGTTAGCGGCAGCATTGTGGACAAGGGCAGCGTTCTGCGCTATCTGCCCTATCTGGAGTGCGGACTGCAGCACAGTTGCCAGGACATTGGCGCCAATTCGGTGAATAAGTTGAGGTAATTCTTAGATTTCAATAGCTTTTATATCATGACATTAACTTTTCATATATGATTTTATCAGGGACATGATCTACAATGGTCAACTGCGCTTCATGAAGCGCACCCATTCCGCTCAGCAGGAGGGCAACGTTCACGGCCTTTTCAGTTACGAGAAGCGTCTCTTCTAACATACACCCTCGGCTGCGTCGGCCATGGGACCTGTCCATCACCAGCAGCACCAACATCATACACACCAACAGCAGCAACAACAGCAGCAACAACAGCAGCAGCAACAGCATCGCCACCGATCTGATGGAGGAGCAGCCCATCTGCCCGACTATGCCCGCCTCTTTGAACGCAAGTGAGAGGGCCCATTACTATTTCCCGCACCCTGGAGTTATATACCAGTGTCTAGGCTTAGGTTACACGTTGGAATCGCTGGCAACCGCTGGCCAGGATTCCGATTTCGATTCCGATTCCACTCGAATCGCCCCTCATGTTTATCCCTAAATATTAAGTGTTTAATGTAATCTATATACATATATATATATAATCGATATATATCGATATATCCCTATCTATTGTGCATCGGGCGCTTACTTAACCGGCACGTTCGCTGCACGTACTACATAGATGTTTATCTATATTTTGTATAGTGTTGGATATGTACAATTCTCTTGGAAAATTGTAAAACTCTTGATATGCCAAACTTATTAAATGTGAACTGAAACTGAAGGAAAGCAAACTGATATCTTTACTCTTTGGGTACTCGTGGGGCGCTGAGCTTATCAGGTGGAGCTTATCAGCTCATAAATGTAAATGGAATGTAATTGCGTTCGATTTCTGTGTAGTGGCAGGGTTTAGTGCGGATTAAAAAACAAATTGTTGCTGCCCGGAAGAGTTTTATTTTTGGGAGAAGAAAAAGTAAAGATTTTTTAGCAATTTAGATCGGTGCAAAACGTAACATTTTTCAAAAATTTGTTGTGGCCAAACGGCTTAAGTTAGCCAATTCAATTAAATGCCATATAATAACACAACATTTAAACAATTTTGTGTTAAATATTGTATTATATATATTAAGAGGAATAAAAAAAATAGGGAATCACCCAAGTCGCCTCCAAAAAAAGTTGGTTTGCGGTGTACATCCTAACTGTCCACAGAATCA
>JAEIIJ010013747.1:0-14638 GCA_018904815.1 Drosophila ogumai | reverse complement strand
ATAATATCTGCAAGGGTATACAAACTTCGGCGTGCCGAAGTTAGCTTCCTTTCTTGTCTTTTGTAATTTTCTTTTTATTTTAAAGGTTTAATATCCTAAGAATATTGTATCCAAGTTTTACATCGATCATAGTAAAATTGACAAATTTATGCAGGGTTGAACGAAGGTCGCTTGGTGTTCAATGTATAAGTATCACGAAGTCTAGTTCTACAGAACCAAGCGGTTTGAAATTTGGCACATAACTTCTTTAACTGATCCTTTTTTAATTTTTAATTTTATTATATTTTTCATTAAGCAAATTAACTTAATTTTGTAGTAAAAAATCGGGGTTTTAAATTACAATTTTGATAAAAAATCGAGAAAAATATTTTTTAAATAAAAACGCCAAGTGAGTACCTCGGGATACTTATCCTTTAACGAAAACGAACTTTTTTGAGTGGATTCAGGAGATTCCCTATTACTGTAATAGTTTTTAATACAAATGTTAAAGAAAAATTGTTTAGATGTTGTGCCATTATGTGGTATTTAATTCATTAAGCTAACTTTAGCCGTTTCGCCACAACATTTTTTTGAAAAGTGGGCAGTTTTGCACCGAATAACCTTAAAGAAATTAGCCAGCCCATTAGGAAGACTGAAAGGCGGCGAAGGCAATTGTCGTGCGGCGAGTCCCTTCTATTCTTCTGGCAATTACTACAATTATTATTTTGCGATATCTTCAGTTCCGTATATACGAGGCGAAATTCAATTTACCCGCTAGTGCACCCTCCATCCCCTCTTCCCATCTCTGTTTGCCCAAGCCCACGTGTTTTGACTTTGAACTTAAAAAATTGCAGAAGACTTGCGCAACGACACACAGTGCGTATACGTAACGGGGGTTATTTGGTCGCTTCTCTTAGGAAGGGTTTTGGGTCTAGGGAAGCTTACACTTGTCAAACATTTTGGACTTGATCTTGGGCCAATAGTGAAAATAACATTTTATGTGTCCTCCTAGATACATAATGATGTATTTAGATTGATTTGTCATAATATGAAATCGTACCCAAAACAAAATACAGAGTGCCTATAGGTCGCAGTTGTATTTCAATGAGAAAAATATAAGCGAAGTTTGCTTCGTTTATAGTGCCGATCACAGATTAAAATGTTTTTAAGCTGCGCTCTTTACTATTATTTTTTTAGGTACCGTGGTTGCAGATGTACGTATCATAGATTTATTTCCTGCAATCTGAACCTTATGTCTATCCCTCTCAGGGTATGCACTGAAATGAATCAGAGGGATTAAGCGATTGCCACAAAGAGTGTCTAAAGTTAAGCCTTGTGCACAAGAAGGTGAAAAATAAATTGACAGTTTAAATATTTAATGGAACATTTATACGTGCTTTAACAAGCTTTGTATGGCTTTCCATTATCTTCAATGCGTATGCCTTGTTGACATCGTTTACAAGTAGCTTCCTTTGCGTCGTTGGGGAAATCTTTCCATCGTAATGTCTTACAGACTAATATTTGGTTAGCAAGCCTTAACTTTTTCACTGTGCCCCAACGGCTTGAATCGGCGTTAATCGGGATCGACAAAATCGCGATAAGATTTGGAAACTGAGAAACTATATTTAAAAAATGTTTATGGCGTCTTGTGACTATTTTCTCCTGCCGGTGCTTTTCCTTTTTTAATCGGAAATGTGTTAGGCTTCGATGAATTCAGCCGCCAGTAATAACTTTTATGACACATGGTAGCTTTCATTTCGATATTTGTTGTAAGGAAAAACCGGGTTTCTTTCTTCAATGGCAGATTAATCAATCTTAGATTATTTATTATCTACAAAGGGGTGAGGCAGTTCTAAAAAAGTTTTCTCCCATACACTATTAGGGCGTGTGATATTGCAGTAGCAACTGTATTCAAAACCATAATATACAAAATTATATACTTTTATATTGTCAAATGCTTTCGACTTCCTAAAAGCCTTCTCCGTTCTGGCAAGCCACTTTACCAGCTGTGATCTATTTGATCTACAACACCCCCTTACCTTCACCCGGCGCCTGTTTATGGTGGCTTTTTCAAGTGCGTACTGATTGCAGGTAGCCATATGCAGGTGTATATATGATTGTACTACCTTGTTATTTGTTCGTTATTCGAATTATTGACTGCACTGCGTATCCGACGCGTGGGCCTGATTTGTGACGCGAATTGACTTGCGTCCACAAGGCTTTCACTTCAAAGAAATACAAAATAAAACGGCGATAAGAAGTCGCGGAATAACCTCTTGGCAGTCTCAAGTGACTTATGATTGACTAGAATCCGACCCTCAATCATCGCTGTCAACTGTATTCGCACTTCCAGTTGTCAAAACCAAGTGGCGGCAATTTATTGTGCTCCACTGTGTTGTTGTCAACTCGATGGCAAATAAGCAAAATTAAAATCTTATCGGCTAACAGCGCAAGTGTTGGATCGTAGGAAATAGAAAATTTACAGCAATAAAGAGTAGCCCCAAAGATCCCACGTTTATTGCGAAACACTTTTCATATCCCCTGGATTCAGTTTTTTGGTTTTTATTTTCAGGGGCCATAGAAAATAATGTACAATTATCAGATATATAGTTTGGTATGATGATTCCTTCTTGTGCACTACAAACAAACTGTTAACGCTTAAGTTTAGCATTTAATCTTTAAATACATATAAATACCCGACCAGTTGACCAAACATAAACAAAAAACAAGTCCAAACAGAAGAAGATAGAAATACGAAAAAGCAGAATAGCTAAACATTTCGACCATCACGGTTTTATGGCTTTCTTGGTCAGGGTTTCTTAATTCCTCAGACACGCGGAAGTTCCACAATAAAATGTTGGGTCAGGTCATGCCCTTCTTCCAAGTCAAATGAGGTTATTAATACGTCCTTTTAGTATAAAAATGTAGCCAGAAGACGTGACAAAGGCTCAGAATCAGAAATCAGTAAAACCCCAAGAAAGTGTTGCCGCCCGTAGATCCTGCGACCTGAAATCCTTAAAACTTTAGTTGATTTAGTTGATTTCCATTGATACCACCTTCCAGCCGATAATGTTTAATGCAAACAATTTAATTAAATGTGAAAAACACAATGTTGTTGTTGCCTTGCAGCCATATCAACGGTCCGGTGACTAAGCTCAACCTCAACCTCAGCCCTCTACCTACTACCTCTTACCATTCACTCCCAGACAGCACCCATACTTGACCAACGCACAACCAGGACGCCTGCACGTACATACACACCCTGAGACACTCACACGGCGCCAAAAAAATTCCCCACATTTTCACTACAATGTAAACCAAACGAATCTCCGGATTCTTTCAATTCTTGTTCCGATTTACATTCTTCATACATTCCTTGAAAACAAGCCAACAAAATACTAAAGCCAACCAATGCACTTTCCATAATTCTTAACTTATTTAATTATTTAATTTAAAACAAAATAATTGTGTGATATTTATTTTTTTGTGTTTAGTCATAGTTCGAAAAGAAAAAAACTAAAAAAGCAAAAACCGGCGAAAAACCAAAACAAAAAGTATGCAAAGTCCATAGACAACTATTAATAGTAAAAAAAAAGAAAAAAGCAAAAAAAAATAGGATACATATTAGTATACAGTTTATGATTTCTGTTAATTGTGTTAGAGTTTATTTTTTCATTGTTTTAAATTATAAAATCTCAAGGCCTAGACATACACTTTTCCGAGGGCCCGCAAAGGATTAGTTTCAATTTATTTTAGTAGATGAGCTTCAGTTGCGAAGGCTAGGGCCCCTCACACGAGGCAACACATGCACGCCTTTTTTCGGGGCTTCTCTACACCACCCCCTAAGGACCTAGACGCACGACACGACACTACACCCCCAAACAAATGCTAAAATGTCGCAGCCCAACGAACAGACAAACTTGCCGCACAATCCCAACCAGCCAGCGTCCACAGACACACCATCCACACCCACTCCCACTCCCACACAAACTCCTCCCACCCCAACACCTTCCACAACAACGAACACAACACCAAATGAGCTGAAACAACGCCTGACGCCCTTGAATGTGCGTCGTTTATCAGGCTACGTAAATCCGCAAATGATCAGCGATCATGCTGATGATGAGCCCCCGCCCACAACTATTAACATTGGCCTCTTTAACAATAACAACAACAATAATAACAACAAGAATAATACAAATAATAACAATAACAACAACAACAACAACACCGCATCAACAACGCCACCATCTGCATATGCCACTCCACCAATATACCAACAACAGTTGTCCACACTGACAGCAACAACACCGCTAGATGTGGCACCGGATGATAAATACAGATTGTTTACCATTTTCAATGGAAACGGTGAGTCCAAGAATACCCAGAAGCGAGTGACGGACGTTGTACTTACATGCAACGAGTAGCAAGCCGGTGAACTCTCCGTGTAGATAGGGATTATTCGAGTATATTTTGAGGTGCTGGTCACACTAAACACAAAAACAAAAACACCATTTATCGCTTTGTGCTCTCTCTCTCTCTCTCTTTATATTTCTCTATCTTTTTTCTTTAATCCTGATATGCATATATATAGTATGTATATATAGTTATTTAATAGAGTATATAGATAGATCTGTGAGCTCAGGTTTTTGCTTTTTAATTTTATAAATGGCTCGCTTTCCTACCCACGTTTAGATACATATTCTTAAAAGCAATTCTACAGAGATGGTGAGTGCCAGTATTCGTACAAGAAGAACGAGCAGCAAGCGAAAAGGATACTTTCGTGTACATAGGTCTTTTTCGAGAAGTTTTTACCATTTTGGTCACACTGTTTCGTTTGCTTTACCCATTCCTTTTTCTCCCTCTCTCTCTCTCTCTCTCTCTCTCGTTATGACTAACTTTATTTACATATCTTTCCTGAGTTTGTTTATAAACCGTTCGTACTTCGTACCCATATATCCATATATATTACATTAATCCCATGCTATATTCGCCCTGGTTTGTGCCTGTCTGTACTATTTGCGGTTTAAACACATAACAATGTTAACTAACTATTACCATGCATGTGCCTCCTCTAACCACGACTCGGCTTAAAGCTTCGCTTTCTATTATCGTTAATATTTGGATAAAGACAAAGATCAAATAGGTTGATTCATTATATTTCGTGAATCCTTTAATATATAATTTAGATTCTAGATTCTCTGCAGAGCATCTTTACCCCCACCCTCCAACCTTTCTCCCCTGCAAATTCCAATATCTTTTTGTAAAGATTACTAGTCATTTTTAGATACTGTATCTTACTCTCGCAAGCTTTTTTTTTAACAATATCTTAATTGTTATTTTTGCGAGGTTTAATTGTCGCTGTCGATGTCTCGACGGTTGGCGAATTTGTTTATGGACGAACGATTCGCGGTTTATGAACTTGGCCACCAGTCGACACAGAAACCGTAAAGGCAAACAAAATATACGAGAATTCTATTAAAACGAGTTTTTCTTTGGTCGTTTTTTGTTTTAACTTCAAACCGACTCCGCCTGGAGACTGTAAAAAATTAAGAAAAAAAAAAAAATAATTAACAAAAACAGCAAGCGTAAAAACGGTGCGAATTGAAATAAATAAAATACACAAAATTGGAGACATGTATGTAGCCAGGTTTATGCGGTTAATTTATAGTGATGTTAATTAATAGCTCTGCTAATTGCATAATGCTGCTAAATTTAGATGCATGCCACTCACGCACACTCCAGCACTTCGATTAGTTTGTAAGAGAGAGAGACCCGAGCACCTAATCCAATCCGGAGGCCCACTTGTGGAACTCCTAATCTGTGCCCGATCCCAAACTAACCCGCATCTTGCAACCCCTTTTTCTCGTTTCGTTTCTTCCGATTATCCCCAAAATTGCATCAAACCCCAGATCCCGACAATGAGAAATTGTCGGGCCTACCACATTCGACAACTGGTTCACTAAGCTCAATCATCACGACGTCCATAGCATCCTCCGAACCGGATCCTGGAGCGGCGAGTGGCGGCGGCAGTGGAGGAGGAGGACCTGGCGGTAATGGAGGCACCGGATCGGGCGCCTTAGTGGCAGCAGATGCCTCCAGTATCGCAGGTATCAATGGCAGTTCCGAGGAGAAACTGGCCCTCAACAGGCCAGGCATCAAGCAGGAAAAGTGGACAACCATCCTGCTGCAGGTTTCCATACCGTTCTTCCTTGCCGGTATTGGAACAATCGGAGCTGGCATTGTGCTGGGACGCGTTGAGGTGAGTTTTAATTTATACAAGCAACAGCCTCTGCTGTGAGCACAGATTGCATTTTTGTCGTGCAAAACAAAAACAATACTAAGCCGACCTTTTAAAAATCCGAAAATATAACAATTTGTATCTAGACAGAGGCCAAGTACTAATTAAATACCCTTGCAGTAAAGGAGTCATTTTTGACCCTGTAAAGTATATCCTTGATTAGCCTCAATGTATGTAGGTGCCATTGGAACAAATAAAAATTTTTAGAAAAAAAAAAAAATATAATTTTTTAACATATTTGTATCTAATTTAAGACTTGGTTTTCGAATTTTAATATTTAAAGTTAAGATATAGTTATTTTATCCTTTTTTCAAATAATTTTGATCAAATCCGAATTGTTATGTTTTATTAGTATGAACTTTTAACCAAAATGGATAAATTCCTTAAGGTTCCAAGGTTGCAACATTACCTTATTTTCTTCTTATAACTGCAGGTACACAAATACAATTTAGTATTGATTTATGTAGATAAATTCGGTCGAATTCAGTTCCAGTTGACAGGAAAACATCGCAGATTTGATAAGAAAATATTCTGTAATCAAAAAGTGAGCGAAAGGGAGTTTCCAATACAAATTACATATTCCGAAATATTTGTTATTAGGATGAGTTACACTCCCCCAAATGGGAGTACTCTATCAAGTCATTTGCGATGCAGTAATTTTCCCGGCTCATCTACTTACTTTGTAGGTGTCTTTGCGATGAGCTTAACAAAAATTAAACAGGAAAGTCATCGTAAATTGCATCAAATTAAGTTGTTAAATTGTATAATTGTAAGTGCCCTTAGTGGGATTGCTTGTTTAAAAAGATTTGCCCACGTCAAGCGCGAGACACAAAAATCACACTGTTTTGCAATTAACCTTTTTGTTTGTGGGAGCAAATAAAGAAGTTGAATGAATCTAAAACTCAGTTTGCTGGGTAAGGATAGGGGCAATACCTTCGCATCTTAAATTTCGTTTCTCGTTGAGCGAAAATACGAGTCAGTCGACCGATACTAGACGAGCAGATCGTGTTATCGGTCAGTAAGCAACCGAACATAGAAGAGACTCATTAGAACGTTATGTTTATTATGTTATAATTTGTTACTTTGACAAAACCAAAGTAAGGAAAGCGATAAGAGCAGAGCATAGGAAAACGAGGTTTCATTTTTTCAGGGTATTTATTTTGGGTACGAGAACAATCAGTTATTGATGTCTTACAACAAAGGCGTGCTTTACAGCACAATATTATTTGTATACCCTTGCAGGGTATTATAATTTTAGTCTGAAGCTTGCAACGCAGTGAACAATAACAGCCGAGTCGATCTAGACATGTCCGTCCGTCTGTCCGTTTCTATACAAACTTGTCTCTCAGTTTTGTGGTTTTAATTTTATTTAAATCGGATGACTATATCATATAGTTGTCATTCGAACGATCGGAAAATTAATAGAAAAATATTTTTGCTTAATTTTAAGCATAAAAATACAAATTTTATATATTAATTTTTCTGTTATATATGTTAAATGTTAATTTATCAATCGATCGACTCGAAGTTAGCGTCCTTTCTTGTTGCAGTTAAATCAGTTAAAATTTAAGTGCTTAACAAAATTAATTTTAAAATAAATAATATTCATAGGTATATTTTGGCACTGCGCTTATCAGCCGACCAACTAATAAATCTGATATATTAAATACATTATTTAAGTGTAATATTCGGGACTATGACCCACACTCGAAGTACATTTATTATCTGCAATCATTAATAGGAATCTGATAAGAGAGCTATGTGCAGTCAAATAAATTAGACCCATTAGGCGGATAACGAATCTCTACAATTCAACGCCATGCTTATAAATATTCAAGTGCAATCCCAAAATGATATATTCAGAAATCATTGTTTGCCATGATAAGAGGCATTTCGCCTTTCTATAATCGACCTGTTCGAGATTCCAGCAAATATTCGAGGCGTGTGAATAAAACATTAGCCGGACTTAAAGAGCACTCACTTGCTTGGAGTCGAACAAGAGCCCCAGACACAGCCAGTACACTTGGCTACTATTTTTAAACTTCTACCCCTTCACTGTGTACTCAGTGAATTGGCACAATTCCTCTCAGAATGCTATTTATGGCCGTGAACTCGTATGCTAGATCGTAAATGTCCAACTTTCCCGCTAATTAATGCTATTCCACAGCCAAACTGGAGACGGAGCCAGTTACAGGCGGCCAACACCCGCAGTTAACCGATATATTTTGGAAATATTTGGGCTGTGGGTGTGGTGCCCAAGGAAATCCGGCTAAAGGCACTGCACTTGATGAATTTATGGCATTTTAAAGGCTGTAAATGCCACATATTCGGTTTGTTGTACTCGGAAATTAATTAATAAAGTGTTTGCTTGCATAAATAATTAACAAAACCCCAAAAACGAGTAACCCGAAGCTAACTGGGAGGTTTATATGCTTTAAATTCAAATATTAGGAACGTTTTATCGTCTGAAAGTCAGTAATATCTGTGATATTGCAGATTTTTCCAGCTCTAGAAGAGCTACTTTGTATCACAGTTATTTAACAAAATATATATATATCTTGTATTAAATTAGTATCCCTCTGTTGTTTTTAGAAATGGTATGTCTTCAAAAATGTCAGCGAACTGTTTATCCTGGTGCCGGCGCTTTTGGGACTCAAGGGCAACCTGGATATGTGCCTGGCATCCCGTCTTTCCACGCAAGTGAATCTGGGCAACATGACCAGCCGGCAGGGCGTGATACGGATGATCGTGGGCAACATAGCGCTGGTGCAGGTGCAGGCGACCGTGGCCTCCTTCCTGGTGGCCATGTTCGCGGTGAGCGTCGGCGCGGCCATGACCGGCGAGTTCTACTTTGAGAACATGATGCTCCTGACAGCCTCGGCCATGTTCACGGCGACCTCGTCGTGCTTTGTTCTGGGTAGGATTCATATTTTTATTCCGTCTCAGCTCGAATATATTTCAATTCATGTGTTTCCCTTGCAGATTTCGTTTTGGTGGCCGTGATCCTGTTCTCGCAGAGGTACCGCCTCAATCCGGATAACTTGGCGACACCGCTGGCTGCCTCCATCGGAGATGTCGTGTCCATCAGTTTGCTGTCCTTCATTGCTTCGTTGCTATACGAGAATATCAGTAAGTTGGCCCCTGAAAATAATACTAATCCATTCGGAGGGATATTTTGCAATAATTACGAATGGCTTCCCCACAGAAACGCATCTGTGGATCACCTTCATCGTGGTGTGCTGCTACCTGGTGCTGTTGCCCATGTGGGTAATGATCGTGCTGAGGAACGAGTATACGCGTCCGGTGCTGAAGAGCGGATGGGTGCCGGTGCTCTCGGCCCTCTGCATAAGTGGGTACGTACTGCGCACTGCGCACTCCCAACTCAATCAGTTTCCTACGATCAGATCGGGCGATGGACTCTATAGCCTAGAGCCCCGAGAATCGGGGCAATGATGGTGCAGAAATCCACCAGTCGATTGCTTGCTATATTTAGATATCTAACAATTTCATTAGTGCCAAATCATGTCCAGGTGCTGCTGCTATTTGCACACTAGCACGAATCTGGGGAATAAGTAGCCTGGGAAAAAATTCGCACAAATTGTCCCTGACTCGTGTCGGTCAAGCGCGTGTATAATTAGAATTCCGAGTAGGATTACAACTCTGCAGCGTAATTATTTGCCATGACTTGGGGCTTTGCGACACCCAAAAAAGGCTTCAGAAGACAACAAACAAGAGCCCACTTCAAGCAATCAAATCAAAGCCAAAGCGGTGGCTTAGAGCTTTAAATCCGTCACAGAAGTATTACAACTGGGGATTAAGATTATAATTAAATCGGTAAACAATCTCAAAATTAGTTCAAATTCTTTTTTAATATATTTATTTATTATTAAAGATAGAGAAGCTTACAAAACTAGACTAACTTGGTTCGTAAAGCGCTGGCACCAAGGCCTTCGGCTTTTAAGGTTCATGATATGATATTTAGGTAGTTATAGTTTGCCTACTTAGTTGGTCATTTTATGTACATTTTGGGTATGTTTTATATTTTGTGGTAAAGGTTTAAAGCTCTTAAGAAAATTTCGATTTTTCCTAAAATTCTCTGGGTTGTATTTGTGTTTTTTTAAATTTATAGTTTAGTGGGGAGTGATGGGCATGAGTTTAATGTGTGGGGGGGGTATGGGGAGCAGTGTGAAGTTTGGTTTTGATCTGCAGTATTTGTCGATGCTTGAATAGTCTTTGGTAATGGTACAATTGATTACAGTTTTCTATATTTAGTCTACTTCTTGTGAGAAATTCTAGTTTTAAGCGTCTGTTAATGCCACTTAAATTAAAATTTGGGATGTAGAGTAAAAATTTTAATTTTTGATGTTTCCTATGGCGTCAATTGCGGAAAGAGAGCCAGATCAGATCATGAACTTTCCCCTTGTGATTTTGGCTGAGTCGATTGCTACCAGGATGGCTATTATTTAAGCCTTCAGTTCAATTAATCCAACTTAAAACAAAACATGGCCAGACTGCAAATATATTCCTTTTGAGAGATGAATTGCCAGACATAAAGTCCTTGTAGGTTTACTTCGATCTAGTCTCTTCTATACGCTGGTTAGCAAAATGTTTTTATTTTCAAACGCTTTAACCAATGTTTCGTACTACTTGCAGGCTGGGTGGTCTGGTGCTGGACGCCGCTGTTGAAGTATTCAAGGGCTTCGTGGTATTCCAGCCTATCATCAATGGAATTGGCGGAAATCTGGTGTCGGTGCAGGCCAGCAAGATATCGACGATGCTGCACCAGAGCTCAATTATTGGCATTATACCACCGCACACGAAGATCCTGGAGTGGCCCTGGAGGGCGCTCTTCAAAGGAGGTAATGTACAAGCAATTTAAAGCTTATATTATATTAATTGATAGAGAATCAAAACTAACTAACTATCGGCTATTCCACAGTTCCCTATGCAAAGACGGCGAGAATACTTATCGCCATGTCAATTCCGGGCAATATTCTGTTCATCTTTGCCGCTGATTATATCAACATGAGCACCTCGACGGTCAGCTGGGTCTTTGTGCTGTCCTATCTGACTGCCAGTTTGGTCCAGGTGAGTCTAGAAAATTGTACAGTCAAGTATTCGATCTGAGAATATTGTGTCAAAGTTTTACATCGATCATAGCAAAATTTACGAAGTTAGGCTTAGTTGAATGGAAGTCGTTTGGTGTTCAATGTATGAGTTTCAACAAGTTTTAAGCGCTTTCATGATACACAATAACTCAAAATCTAATCGATCCATCGGTTTGAAATTTGGAACATAACATCTTTAACATATTCTATAGGGTTTCAAGTCGTGCTTTTTTAATTTTAAATTTTATTATATTTTATTTTTTTATGGGGACTCTGGAGATTCCCTATAACTCTAATGCCTCTCAATATTTTTTAAATGTTGTGCTATTTTATGGTATTTAATTTAATAAACCAACTTTAGCCGCTTCGCCATAACACCGTTTTGCACCGAATTAATCTTCTTAATCATTAAGAACTTTATTACCAACATTTCCGTCGTAATTATTGTTAATTTGGCTGAGAGCTTGCTCAGGTCTTAATGACACTTGTCTCACTTATCCCATTGGGCTGCCTTTACTCAATGTCATAACTTTGTGATAAAACTTCTCTAATTAAAGACATTTAAGAAACTTTATTTAAGGCACCTTAATTGGCATTTGTTGCTAGACATCTTCTAATGGTTTGACATAATTCCAGGTGATGCTGCTGCTGTACATTGCCCACATCATCGTGCACGCGATGTGGAAGTGGAAGATCGATCCGGATAACTCGGCCATTCCCTACCTGACGGCCCTGGGCGACCTGCTGGGCAGCAGCCTGCTAGCGGTGGCGTGGCTCGTTACCATGTCCGTAGGCATGGAGTACGGCTCCGGGATGGAGACCCTCAATGCACCCAACTAAAGTCCAGGCTAGCCAACACCCCCTACAACTAGTGGGGGGGTCAAGCGATAAACCAAGAAGGCAGCCACACCACAAACACAATATAAAGAACTGTTATGTACCTTAAAGAAATATATAGAAACATAGAAACAGAACGTATATAGCCTCCCGATTCCCAGTTCCCCAGTTCCCAGTCCCCGCACAAACGGAACCGGAAATCAACTAATTTCTAATGAGCGTGAGATCCTTTTACATTGTGTCCTTCTTCACATGGCTTTTGCTTGTGTTCCTTTTGCTCTACCGAAAACGTATGTATGGTATATGATATATCACATAAATGTCGATTTGCAGGCGTGCTGCGTCATATTTTTTAAGGCTTTTAGGACAATATTATACACACTTGAAGCATATATATATGTATACAATATATATGTACATGTATAGGGAGAAGAGAAGACGAAGAAAACCGATAATAAAACGCAGGCGGTACTTGGTTGATATTCTTTCTTGTTTTACCATAAGCAGCCAAAAATACTAATTATCACAAATAGAACCTACTTAGTTCCCTAATTTACGAACCAATCTTGTAGTATTAGCTAAGATTTGATTTTGCAAGTCTCGCTTCCATTTCGTGAACGTATTTTTATGAATATTATTATTTGTCTGGTGTCTCGTTGCCCCCATTTCCCCCCTTTCCTTGCCCACTTCCCCGAACCCAACTCCAGCTTGGTGAATTTAAAGAGAAGCAATAATTACAACTAAAAATAAACTATATTTATTATTGCAAACACTCGATGATAGCAATGGGAGACGACGATTAAATGTGTCTTTTATTTGTATACTGTATAGATATTTTTAAGTTGGAAACCGTGTTGAGTTCTCCTTGAAGCGAGGAATATTGTAGGGCCCGCAGGACAGAAGGAGTTGTACGTTCTGTAACAAAAGTGAACAGGGAATAGAAACGATGAGAATGAGAGACGTTCTGAAAGGAAATGTGATCGATATTTAGAAATAATAATAAAACTAATAATATTAATTAAAAACTGAGAAACAGAAACCCAGTAAACAAAATAGAATTAATATTGTGTAATACTTGAAACAATAATACCAATTAAATAAATATGTTGGAATAAACAGAAGAAAACGAAATCCGTTCATAAGTCGAAAGTCTATTTAATTTGTGTCCCATTAAAACAGGTACGTATGCATACATATTCTTAACATTGACAACATTATTTGAATAACAAAATGTTTAATGTTGGACCACAGATTTTGATGAACAAAAACTGATCGTATTGGGGAAAGAGTACGCTCTTTTGGTTTTTTAGGTTAAAATATCTTAAAAACCTGACGTAAGGAATTTCTAAAGGTCGGATTCAGATTGCTGGTTCTAAAATTTGTCGACCTGTGTTTTATTATAAATGAGCAGGGAGAAAAAAACTGTATATTTAAAAGTGTAAATAAAAATGTATAGGTGAATACAATGAAAGCTCATATAACTTCGTGTTTTGACACGAAAGCTAAACCCTGATATATAGATATTTTATACAAATTTTTTTCACAAATTTAAAAGGTTTTTGATTTTATGAAAATCGATTCACTTCGCATATCTAGTAACTTACGTTTTCCTTTAAATAACTTAATATATTCAAAAACAAAAAAAAATTGAAGTTAAGAGATTTGATAGAAAACAATTAAATATAAAAATTATTATATTAAAACAGCTAAAAGTTAAAAAAAAAATATATATTTTTAAAAACTGTTAAAGTGGTGTAGAATAAATAATAAATTGTACTATAAAAATATACACAACCTTATTATTTTTCAACATATTCGCATATCATCTCGAAATTTAAATATAAAATGGAAAAGGCAAAGGAGAATATTATGTAATGTTAAATTACTATGTTGTGTTTTAACAAATGTAAAGGAATAGAACCTGAGATAATGTTATTTAATTTACCATATTTTACTAAAAAAAAAAGGAAGGCATTTTCAAAACGTTTCATATTTTTTTCAGGTTTTTGCATTCCATTAAATCAAATTAAAAAATTAAACGAATAGGTTTTTTAATAATCAAACTTCAAATTGCTTATTGATTATATAAAAAAAAAGACGTACAAAAAATAATTCCATATGAAAACTAAGCTATAGACTTGAAGAACTAATTCAAAAAAGCCGTCTACAATGTATGCGAGCGATGCGAATTTAGGCCTCAACACACACATTTTAGCCCACATTTTCCTAGTTAGATGTTAGATGCGTAAATATAAAGGTAGTTAAAAAGTATTTACACTAATGCACAATTATTTGCACCTACCAGCTTCTTTTAATTGTTTTTCTTGTTATTGTTGACCAATTTTTCTGAAGCTTTTTGCTTAAGGGGGTCTTCTCATTGAGCAACTTGTTTTTTTCGTTTTTTTTTTTTTTT
>JAEIIJ010013735.1:0-15176 GCA_018904815.1 Drosophila ogumai | reverse complement strand
GGTTCCGAATTTCCAGCCGCTCCGCCGCCACCAAAACTCAACCTGCCCGTTCGTCATCCCCTCTTTGGACGGAACTATAAGAAGCGCATCGAAGTGCCGGAGGCAATTAAAAAACGACTTGACATGGCGGATAGAAAGAGCGTGGAGACGACGGCCGAATTGCGACGCACGGCTAACTACTACACGTTGAAGACCCAAATTCCGAAGACCACACAGACCCTGGAGGAGAAGGAGTTTGAAGTGCGCCAGTCGGTGCTCACTGGAGTCACGCCCAAGTTCATGAGAACCCCCTATTATGCCCCAATTATGGAGATCAACCGGGTGCCCCATGAGACCAATGGTGTTGCCCAAACAAACGGTCAAAACCTGGTGAAGATCAAGGAGGTACCCACGACACAAAAAAGGCAAAAGAAGCGTGCATCAAATTGAAATATCTTAGGAAATGGGACGTCTAACCTTCAAGACTCTTTCGTGTAGCCCGAGGAACGCAGGTCGCCACCCGAGAAAATGTGGTGGTGAAGCAGGAAGAGGAGGATTCTGGTGCGGATGCCACGCCGCGAAAGCGCAAGGAGATGAAGGTATAGATGTTATTTAACAAGTAGTTTTAAATTAGGTTACCAACATTAACTGGGCGAATATAGAAGGCTTCAAATGGAGCAAAAACCCTGTTTACCTATTAAGAGTTTTTTCATCAGTTTTTATTGAAAAAAAAAAAACTTTTTTTATTTATGATTAAGTAAGCTACGAACAGCATCAAAAGTGGGATACTTTCTAGCCCCCCTGGCCACACCTATGCAGATGGTTAGAAATTCAAATGCAATTGTATATTCGCCGCGGGCGCCGAGAAGTATGCTATGTTTCATCTGGTTTAACCACAAATTTTGCGTGGTGTATGCTGAGATAAATGAGCGTGTTTTAGCCGCACTTCCTCTCCGCTCGCTTCGCAAGCAAACTAAAATAAAATAAAATAAAATATATGCAAATAAACATAAATAACGTGAAAAGAAGCAAACCGCAAGCAGACATAACTAACAGTGAAAAGTGAGTGCAAAATAAAAATGAAATGAATGCTGGGGCCACAACTAATGTGTGTCATGTGTGTGCATATGCTTATATTTATGCTTGTGTGCAGTTTGGAGCCATTCCCCCGTACATTCATCTAGCCCCAGCGGAATGCATATACATACATACATATGTACAAGGGGCGGAAAATATGTACATGTGTGGGTGCTCCTCATTGTTGCAAATTTCGTTTCCTTGCCCGCTTTTATTTCCGTTTTCTGGTAGTTGAGTTGAGTTTGATTAGCCGGCCATGAATGCAAAATATGTGTATTGGGAAATACGAGTGTGTTTGTATTTGTGCTTTTCGGAAATTAATTTATTCGATTCGAGGAAGAAGCATCTATTAAAAAAAAGACTGTGTTGCGAAGCATTTATGCGGGGCTGCCACCATAATTTGAAAGATTTTGAAAAGATGTATCTAAATGTTCTTCAATCTATAAATACAGTTAAATAATTAGGTAAATTTTCGGACATTGTTTAAAATTCTTATATTTTATTATTATAAACCCATTCAAACTAAAATCAAAAAGAATTTGTAAAATAGACTATAGTAATCCTCGACCAATAAATCCCTATGTCAGTGCCCATAAAAAACACCAGCTTTTGCTAGTTTGTGGTGTGCCATTTGAATTGCATTTTATTTCGTTTTATTGCATTTGCATGTGCTTGGAGTTGACAACGTTTTGTGCGGATGTCCTCAAGCCCTCGCATCGTGATCCTTCGAGTGCAGTCCAACATCCGGTGCGTCCCTTTGCCACATCCTTCGCTTTTCAATGGAGCGAATTTTCCTTAAAATGTGTTTTGCATTTTCTGCGGTGGCTTCCTTCTGTCTGTGTGATTGTGTGTTTGCACACATTAACACTTTATTGTTGCTGTTTGCGCATGCACACCGAAAAACTTAACGAAGCAACACATTTTTTGTTGCTTGTTGCATTTCCATTTTTCTGCTGCATTTTATGTCAATGTTTTGTTGTTGTCTCCCTTTCTATATTTGAGCTTAATTCTCATCCTGTTCGTTTTGCTTTTCGGCGTTGCATATGTAATTGTACATTTTGGCAGCAAAAGCAACAATAGCGCTAGAACTTGTTTAACAGCTAATATTTGTGAGCTGAAGGAGAAAAGGGAGGGGCCAACAGACTGTTATCTAAACCTTGGTTTTAGCTGCCGACCCAGGAGCGTGGGGTATAGGGTATGAATGCGAGTCGTTTTTGGCAGGTTAATTGAATACATTTTTTCTAATTAAAGCATCCTATTATTTAGACTTCAATTAGTATACATAAAATGGCTTTAAAGACAGCAAAAATATTTAATATACACATTTAAATATATGAATGTACTATTTCTTGGTTTAATATTGATATAAAAGTAAAATTACAAGACAAAAAAATGTATTAAGTCTTATTGTTAGATTTTTGTTTAAATTAAATTGGTAATTAGTACTAATTTTTCATTAATAATCATTGAGTGATTTTTATTATTCGGGGATCTTGCAACATTGGCAAAGTACTTCTCTTTCTCCGAAAATTCTCCCCTGGGAATGCCCATCCCTGAAAGGGGTATTCATGGATTTTTTTTTTTTTTTTGCAAGCCAAACAACGTCGACATCGACATTGACAACTATGTTGTCTTGTTGTGTTGCTTGCATGTAATTTCTTCTTCCTGCTGTTGCCGCTTGTTTGGCTTGTGGTTGTTGTTGGGCGACTGTGGCCTTCAGCAGCTCCCATTTTTTCCACCCCTTCCGTCTGCCTTTAATGTGCCAATCTCAAGTCCCTGTCTTGGTGCACTTTGATTGCTCTACTGCAGCCTGCTTCCGGTGGCGTGGAAAAGTGTCGAACGCAACTACAAGTCGCTTGGGGAAAACTCACGGGGAGCTCACTTTCAGGTGAGGTAGCTAATTTTCCAATGTCCAGCTGTGGGCTTGGCCAGCCAAGACCACTTTATGCTTTTCTTTTCTTATTTTGTGGTTTTAGTTGATTTAAACATTAAATATTTCACATATTGATATGTGATATGTGATATGTAAACGAAAGAAATCAACTTACAGTTACTATGCTACTACGATTTATTATGCATTTATTGAAAACCTCTATTAAAATTTACCTAATCAAATTAATTCAGCTTTTTATTATTTTTCGTTATTGTTTTTGTATTTATTTTTTTTTATTGCGTTTATTGAAATTTTACAAAACACGTCTTTATGACATATATTAACATAACCAATAGCACTATTTTACAACACCAGTAGCAAGCTCAAAAATTAAAACAAAAATAACAAATTTGTTAGGCATTCAATTAGAATTTTTATTTTTTAATTATTTGTTTTGATGTATATTTGTGCAAATAGCCGATGGGCATTACAGGTGCAGGAAATCCATCGCCGACCCATATAGCTGAATAATCATAATGAATAATTAATTTGCATAAATATGAAATGCTATTAGTCTTTCATCACAAAGCGTTGCGATACCTTAACCAGGAGTGTGTTCATTGACCAAAAATGCATTTAAATATTTATAATACGCTCTTTAAGATACGCAAATCTACTGACTTTTAGTGGTCTTTTAAAGCGCGATGCCTTCGATTCAATATTTTTGGTGCTTAGCTGACACTGTTATCCTTGCTACCCGCCGCAGGAGGCGTTTGAGAGCGCAATTAGTTGGCACTGTGTATATACGGGCAAACCCTAAAACGTTTACACTATAAAATACACGTTTTCTTCTCTTTTTTTAGAAGCCAAAACGAGGTAAAATATAAAATTTTTTAGTGCTACTCCAGCAAGGTGTAAAATGTGTCCAGGCAGCGGGCGGTCCTTGTTGTCGTTGTCGTTGCCGGTGTCCTTGTCATTCTTACCCGCTATTCACCATTCGCCATTCGCAGCGTCAGTTGCCGGCGTTTGCTTAATGTCTTCTTTATTATACGAAATTTATCACCGAAACTGAAATTGGCCCAGACTCCTGGCTAGCGTGTCGTCGTTTAAGCCAGAGTGCTGGAGAATCTTAAGCCAAGAGCAAAGGAAGGCCAAAAGCTGAAACTGCTTTAATGCTGTTTCTATATTGATGGCTACGAAGTGTGGTATGTTTCTCAAATAAATCATTAAAAATGAACTTGTATGGGTTTTGATTTGATTTAAATTAGTAAACTACTTTATTTTAGGTAAGTTTCAAGTAATACCTTTATTTTTTAGCATACATTTTTTGCCATTAAAGCATTGAATAATCTACAATTACTTTTATAATCTTAGTTTAAACGGTTTTTAAGTCCACCAACCAAGCGTCTTTTCGGTATGCAACGTTTCTTAATTTATAAATTGGCAGTTATTGCCGGGTATCTCAAAGTCGGGACATTCAGTCAAAGTTCTCTCCTGTTTTTGTCTACATTGGCACTGCATAAAGTAAGTAACACAAGCACACTTGCACAGAGCGTGCTAAAAACACGGCTTATATCCTTTATGGCGACAAAGGCAGCATACACGAGCACACACACACAAATACAGGGCTGCATTTTTACTCCCCCAGGATTAGCACCAGTTCTTCCTTACACACACACAGACACGAAATTAATGTGTGGGTTTCGTGCTAATGAACGGCACATGGGTATGCTAGTGTGTGTGTTTGTTGGCGCTGTTTTTGAATTATAGCATAATTTTTACCACGAGAGTGGGTGGCAACACTGGCTTTTTTACAGCGTGCTTGTAAATTGTTCAAGGAAATTTATACCACATATATTTGGACAGCGATTAAAGCGAGCAAGGGAGCGAGGGAGATGCAGGATCACAAGGATAATATGCAAATGTCTGTGCTTACATCTTTTTTATTTAAATTTTTTTTTTGCAAGAAATAAGCATATTTAAGGATTGTCTGGGGGTTATGAGAGGTTTAAAGTTTAAGAATTCAGTGGGAATGGGGATTTTAAAAGATTTTTATAAATTTACAGTCAAATTAGATCTATATACTATATCATTTATTCATTTAATTTCGTTTACCTTTATATTAAGTTAGTACATTTTTTAAATGTTCATTTCTGTTATTCTAAAAAGGTTGAAATGATTGCAGCCAAAGCCCGGCAACAGTTTCCCTCAAAGTCCTAGGATAAACACTGAATCCTGCCACAATGGGACTCAAAGGCAAAAAGAAGCTCGAAATCGCTTTGCGTAGATAAGGAAAAAGTCAGCAGATGTTTGGTCCTTGAAGCCGCGAAGCTGGCACCGTGTTCAACTGTCGAAAGGAGGGGCAGAGAACGGCAGATGCCCCAATTGCACTTGTCATTTGTCGGCCCTTTTTTGCCGACATTTCTGGAAAGAGAAGGACATAAAGACTCGAGAGTCTTGAGCGGACTTATGTGTGCACTTTATACCCTTTACCATAATAATTCAATCAAATAAATCAGATTGGAGATTTGCTACCCAAGCTAGTTTAAACATTTTTATTTACTAAAAAATAAAAAATTATATATTTTCATTGATAAAAAAACGTTAATAATTTTATATTCTACTAAATAATTGCTAGATCATTAAAGTTATTCATTATTATTTATAAATTAAATTATTAGTTTAATTCAATATATTTTTTAAAGATTAACAAAACTTCTTAATTATTATTATTCTTTTTTTTTTATTTCAGATCTATTTTATTCCGCGATCAGGATTTCCTGAAAGGGTATATGCTTTTTGGGAAATCAATTTTCACTTCTGGCTACTTTTTGTCGCTCTCCTCACCTGCCACTCACTTTGCGACTCGCGACTTTTGAACGCATGTCGCCTTGTTTTTTCGAGCGTTTTTCCAGACCCCGGTCCTTCGGCCAAATTGAATTTGCATGGCTGAAGGCTAAGGCCAGCGTTAAGCGTTAAGCGGCCAAAGGATCGGAGATGGACATGGAAATGGAAACGGAGACGGCCCGGCTGGCAATTGTCGCTCATTGGCCGAAATGGCATTGCATTTTCCGTGTGCTTTTCCTCCGTTAACGTAATGAAAATGCATGACGCTTTTTGGGCCAGCGATTTCAGTTCAGAATCGCTTGAATGGCTCTTTGTGCACTTGCTGACTGCTGTTCCTTTTTGGTGAACTGTGCCGAGTGCGTTTGCTGCAATTATTTTCGCATTTTTAAGCAATTAAGTGGCGCCGGGCTCACCTTGGCCACAGGTGTGTGGCCCATCAGCCCATTCGACGGAGATAAGCCGGAAGAAGGGAACTGCAAAGAACAGGAGCCGGAGCCGGAGCAGAAGCGAAACCAAAGCAGCTGCCACTTGCATTGTTAACCTCTTGTCCTCGGCAACCTAAGTGCAAATAAATTGAGGCTGTTCCGGTTACTTGCTCGCCCCATCATCCCTTTTGTTCTGCCCCTCCCTTCGATTAGCCCCAGTGAACCTCCCGTAACTACCCAACCCCTTCCTTTGGCGCCCCCTTCAAATGACATGCAGCAAAAGCTGTTCTGTGAGGATAAAAAAAAACTATGATGATCGGTGAAAAAAGAAAAACCAAGCGGGCGGAGAAGCTGTGCTGACAAGCGGCGCGATAAACCGACAGCCATGTCAAAGACAACATTTCAGTTGGTTAGTTCTGCACTGGTCTGCAGCTAGAGGTGGTTGCTTTGATCACGGATGGAGGTTAGAAAAATGTGACACATACGCATTAAAACGAAAAATTTAAGAAACTTTTGGTAGATTTTCTAAAATTTTTAAAGGCAGGAATAATGTTCAATACCATAGTTATGATGGTCCTAAAAAAAAACAAAATTAAAGGCTTATAAAGTCAAAACCATTTAAGAACAGTAAACATTAATAAAAACTTACAAATACTGATTACCCTCTTTTATTAAAAATAAGGAACAAAGCTTACAAGCTTAAAATATATAAAACTATAATGTAAACGTCAATTTGAATAAGTTTTTTCTGTGTGCAATCTCCTTAAAAAAATACTTTCGCAAAGCCACCCCCCGACACCAGCTGGGGTTAAATCAGCCAAAAGAGTGCTGCCAAACAAAGTTTCAACTCCATTGGGAGTCCTTCTGCACATCTCTAGAACGGGGTTTAAGGGGCAGCCACTCGAGTGTTGGCTGGCTAACTGGCCAAATCCTTTGTGGTGGACACAGACTGGCAAACGACTTGACGCTTCGCTTAACTTAAGCGATTTTTTATGCGGCCAGCGGAGGAGTTGGAAAAATATGCCATTCATGTTCTAGCGTGGCTCAGATGTTGCCGGGTGGCTTTTTCTTGGTTTTCTTTCTTCTCCGGTTGCAAATCTGCCAGCAGCTAATTAGCGGGACTCCAGAGTCCGGAGTGGCAAATGTCGACATCATGTATACGCCCCGTAACAAGTGCCAAACAAATTGCATTTTCCGTTTCGTTTCTCTTTGTGTTTAACTCGGGTTTCCTACACTTAGTCGATATTTTTTTTAGTCATTCCAAAGGGTTTTATAATTTTAGCAAAAAGGTTCTCCCGGGTATCCTATGGTAGGGCTGCAGAAATTTATCTTGCTTGCTGAGCTTCTGTCCAAAGGTTTTCACAACGAAGTGAAAATATGTTTGCTGGGAGAAATTGTGTTGGCGTTTGCTACCTTATCGAAGGATTGTGGGAGCCGGCTGTGGGCGGAAATTGCATTAAGCTCCATTACAAGCAAACTGCGTTGCCCTTGCCCTGGTAACATCTTTTGAAGCAGCCGCCGCCCTCCCGAGTTTGGGACCCGTAGACCCCTGGCGACTACCAACATTTCGCCCAATATGCCAGTGCATTTACTTTTGCCAAATTTATGTGTGCACTTCGACGCACTCACAGGGGAGCAGAAGAGAAGGGGGATAATGAAATATTATCGATATATATATTATGGGGCTTACACACTTGGCACAATGTGTGCCCCAACGCAGGACCACGAGATTGCCTTCTCATGTACCTCAGAATCCCCTTCAATGCCAAGGAAAATATTTGCTATGGCAGTTGGCAGAGATTTTCAAGATTATCCACTGTTTATTATTAGTTTTACTCAGCAGATTAAGTTTGATAAGTCAGGAGGAAAGGCTTCGACGTAATAGTTTCTGTATAAGTATTTCAAGCCATGCAAAAAAATATGTATTGCCATAAAAATTTATAATCAGGCATTGTTAGTTTTAATCAATTAATTAAGTCGTTAACATTGTTTTTATATATATTTTTTCAAATATATTGGGATAATTAATTTGCCAGCAAAAAAATGCTCAACTGGCCTTGCTTTGATGGAATTTAAAACACTAATGCATAAAAATACACATATTTGTCGCCGTGGAAAGGAAAATATACATATGTATTTACCGACTCCCTCGAAAGTTTATATAAAGTTGCCATTTTTTTACACTTCGATTTTGTCTATAGGCACTGTGTATTGATTAACAATTTTGATTTATGCAACTTTCAGTCAAGTAAAAATGCAAAATGCACAACGCCCATGCACACACGAAAGAAGAGTTGGCAAAAAACAAAAATAAAATAAAATAGAAATATAATAAATATGGTTTTACTTTTGCCCGTGAGAGAAATTTTCAATGGGAATGTGCAGAGAGCTGTTGCTGTACGCTTAAAATGTATAAATAAAAATTGATTTCTCTTTTTATTTTCATAAATTTAATGAACGGCTGACTGGTTGTCCGACTGGCTGAGTCAGAGCGGCGCCCCATTTGCCAGGTCTCGTTGCACAACGAATGAATAATTGACAAAGAAATGATTTTTAATTGAATACAAATTTACAGCTGAACGATTGTCTATCTGGAGTGTGAGCTACTAAAGGTTGGTCCTTTTGCCAAAGGATTGCAATCATTTACATATGTGATACATTGAATCAAAAATTTTAATCGTCAGTTCAGTCATCGCTTTATTTAATTAATTGCCCACGCGGAATTAAGTTAAAATTTCAATAATTAATGGTTGTTGATGGTATTTTCAATTAATAAGTTTAAAATAAAGAAAATTTCACAGCTTGCTCAAAATATTGCCGAAAGAAATGTAACAAACTTGGCCAGGCATATTTGTGTGCATTTTAACTAAAAATTAGGATAGACACGTCAATTTCTATCAACCTTATATCAATTGGAGGAGTGTTCAAAACTAAGCAATAAAATGTTAAGATCTCTTTTTATGAGAATTTCTTGAACTTCAATTATCAAAACCTAAACTCTGTAGAAGTAATCAGAGTCAGTGTCAGCTAACTATTTGAAAATTTATTACTTGGCCAGAATGGCCATTCATCACGGTCTTACGCTAAACACAATTTGAATTTGAACTTGCCGACTTAGAGCCGGAGCAAGGACAATCGACAAACAGCACAAAAGCCAAATGCAGCTGCTCATGGTTAAGCCGAACAGAAACAGGAACAGAAAGGGCCAACAGGAGCAGTAACCAAAATCGGGGAAGTCGGGTAAGTTTCGAGCCGAGGAGCTAGAGCTGGTTTTGGTATTAGAGCTGGGGTTGGGGGCGGCAATAAATGCCAAATGCAAAACGCCTGCATGGACCAAAAACATCTGCCCATCTCTATGCTGGGGTTCAAGCAATTGGAAAATCCCACGCCCATTACAACCCCACCGATACCTCCTTTGATGGTCGAATGCAGGGCCAAGTTGTAAATCTTTGATGCAGTCGAGTGAATTTACAGTTGAGCGGCCAATTAAATGTTTTGTGGGGCAGTAAAGTGCGTTGTTGTGTTTTTAGCAGCCATCACAGACACCAGGTGGGTGGTATTCATTAAAAGGGAAAGCCATTGGAAACCAATAGAATGTGGCTTACTTTAATCACCAGATTTGGACTACCCAAATTCTGGGCTAAAATGGAGTAGAAGTTGTGCACAAAAGGTGACAATATAGGTTAATAAGACGGAAATGTTGTTGGAAATGAGTTATGTTTGAGTGTAGTTTATAATAAAATGTTTGTTTAAATTATTTAGATTTAATATCCTTTACAAATTCACTAACGTAACTAAAAACTATTAAATTTAACATTAAATTTTAAAAAAGTTACTTGTTTTGGATTTAATTTATCTTCAAGGATTTTAAAATTTAAATGATTTATCTCTAATATATTTTTTTTTTATTGTGAATTATATTTAATTCGACTTAAAGCACTTAACACTTAAGTACTCCATTAATAATAAGCACCATTCCAAATGCACCGTCTTGTGGTGCGCGTAGAGCGTTAATTGATGAGCTCATTTGTGGTCCACTTATCCTGCAACCTCAATGCAGTAAATATTCCCTGGCAGTCATTGAATGGGAAGCCCAAAAAAAAGTGCAGGAAACCAAATCCAAACAACTTTAGCTATTTCTCCCAGGCAGCTTTGGACTGGCTTCGCCATGGCCACAAGTAAGTACAAGTACAGAGGCAGGAAAAAAGCGAAGCGACTTCAATAAATAATTGATTAAGCTCAGTTAAAGGAATTGTGCCGGCAAGGATGGCGAATGCAGCTGGACTGGGCTAGGATAAGGTCTGGCAACCACAATGTTGGCTAATTACTCAACGATGCTCATTAAGAGCGCTGAATTTTCACTTTTCAACGCTTTCCACCTCGCCGCCATCGCCATAGTAGTGCACTAATGAAGATTTATGAAGGCCAACCCGAGACGGGAGCGCCAGCGCTGGGAATTTGTATTCTTTAAACTTTAACTGCCCCAGACATTGTGCGCTGTATTGTTGATGAAAGTTTAATGCATTTTTTAGGTTGTGCGCTAATTGTAAGGCAAACTGCAATGAATTATGCATTTGCCGGCAGTATGTATTCCCCATTGTCTTTATGGCAAACTTTAATCAAGTTCTGCATATCGAAATGAAGCAAAGACGGAGTTCAGAACAGATACAAAAACGAATACAGATGCACTGGAAATAAATACAGATAATAAAATATAAAGCATTTTAAATTTAGGAAAATAAAATAAAATTTTAAAATATAAAATGTGAGATACATATAGCTTTTTCAGACATTTCTACCAATAATAGGTGTTTGCCTTTAAACTTGGAGTTAATTAATAGATGCGTTTGAGTTGTTCTTATATACTGGAAATTAAATACATTTATTTTTTTAGTGTTTACATATACAAGGACACAGTCAAGAAGGCAACACTAACATTCTTAATTCAGCATAATTCAAATTCAAATAATCCAAGAACGCGAACCCCCCGCCTGGCAAACTTTTTGTTACATTTTTATTTAATTTTACTATCTGGCTGCCGGCGGCCAAGTGGAACTTGCAGCTCGGAGCCTGGCTTTGTGTGCTGCGCGTGCTGCTAAAAAATGCGCCGGCAAAAGCAATTTGATAGCTGCGCGGAATACGTAAAAACAATACACCCGGCCAGCCCTCTAGTCAAGAAAAAAAAAAACCAACAAAAAAATGAACAGGAAAAATGAAAATGAAAACCCAATGCTAACCGTTCGCAGTCCTGTGCGCCTGTGTGTGTTGTGTAGTTGTGGCAGCTAATTTTCATTATTCTTTCAAAATGCAATCAAGAAATGTTGCTCTAGCCTGGCTGCAGCATCTCTGCCAGGAAAATGGAGAAGGAGAGGCAGCCTCCGGCAGACAGTACGAGAGGAAGGAGTCCTCGAGGAGGGCTGTCCCGGCCAAAAGGCCCTCTGGAGGGATTCGAGGTCTGATTCTGATGCGTTGGTTTAGTGAATTGGACAACACGCTCTCAGGTAAGTAAGTAGTTCCTTAAATTGCTCCCTGCCCAAGTGCTGGGATTACGATTTAAAAGGGCCAAGTCGAGTTGAACATTTAAATGGGAATTACAGGGCCAAAGCCGCTTGAAAGACACTCGGCTCATCGCAGCTTATGTAAAGTGCATTTAACAGAGTCGGTTGGTATTTAAATATTGTGAGGATTTTAGTTTAAGAAAAAGCATTAGAGTCATAGTTAAGAAATACAGCTTTAGCTTTAATTAAAATAAGGAATCACTGCATTATAACTAACTAACATCCTTATCTCATTTCTAAAGAAATTTGTTGCATAATTTTGCCAGAAATAAACTTTAAGATGAACAAATAGTAAAGTAAATAGAAAGTATTAAAGAACATTTTCTCTAGCACTTTATTGCCAAAACAGCGCAATCAAGCTTCTAAGCTGATTATATTTTATTATCCTCGTCTCTATTCTGTTCTGCTGACTTAATCCAATCCAATTAGACTTCCTGTGGCTTCCTTTCAATCCCTCTTTGAAAGGAATATAATTTGACAATCAATCAATATGCATACGCCACATGCATATTCTTTGCTGCGAACTTTCCCCCTCAAACTGCAGCTCAAGTCAAAGGCAAACAATGCGGTAAATGCAACAAAGGAGCCACTTCATTTATATTTATAAGAAAAATGGAAGATGCAGGCTGCCCTGCAGGTTGGCCCCGCTATGCAAACACAATGGGAAACCGCTGAGGTAGCCAAACATTAAATGTTATTAAATGCACAGCATGTGGTGGGCGAACCCAAACAATGGCCAAAACTTTCGATGGCCCGAAACTGGTGCCATAACATATTACTAATACATGGTGGGGCCAGGGGTTAAGTTGAACTGCTAGTCGACTTGGGAATTCTAATTTTTAAATATATAATAATATAATTTTAGATTTTTCTAGTTCTGGTTTTGTAACATTTATACCTGAGTAGATAATTAGTAATTAAATATTTTTGAAAGGGGTTTAATGAGTTCAGTTTTAGCAACATTACAAATGTTGTAAAGATTTCCAAAAAATATGAAAAAAACGTACATATTTTACTAGAATATATGCCCCTGCATACCCTCTCGTTTGAACCAAAATCTCCATCACGCAACAACAACTTGAACCACGAACTGTGAAGCCACTGCAATCACAAGGACTTGAGGCTGGAGCCCGGGAATGATGTCGGAACGGGATATGGGGATAAGGGATAGTAACGAGGACCCCCTTCATTCAATGGCAGGCGACAGGCATCGGGAATTGTGTCAGCCATAAAATACATATACGCGCACACACAGCCTGTTGTCGTCGGTGTAACATGGGCCGAAAAGCTAACTAATTTAAACGGCACCATTGTGCACCATAACCCAGAAACAATGGTGGCGAGAGCGGAAACGCCGCCTGGCGATAAAGGCTGCCAGTCCTGCAAGGGCTCCTCGCAGCCCAAAAGAGTATGTATGTGTGTATGTGTGAGTGTGGGTGTTTGAGTGAGTGTGCCTGAATTCGGCGTATTAATGCCACTTCAAAGTTTTTGCCTCCACCACAAGTTTTACCCGCCAGCTAGCCCCTCCTCCCCTCTGAATTATCAAAATTTACAACAATGCGAAGTGGCTGTGGCAGGAGCAGCAGCAGCAGCGGCAGCAGCAGTTTGCTATCAGCAGTCGGGCTGCATTGAAATATGGCCAAAACAGTGGAAAAGTACCTGCGGGCATTTTATAGATAATACCCATTTGGCCACATATGCAGCGCAGTGGGAAAGGGCCAAAAGGAGGGGGAGAGCCTTGTGGCCAAGACAAGGCGAACATTTTCCAAAGAAAATGCAAGGCAAACGCTGCTGAAAGGCAGCCAATTTTATACGTTGTGCATATTATAAAACTTCTTAGGGTTTCACTGCACTGCTGAAAATATATATATTTTAAATGAATCAAGAATTTTAATTTGGAATATATTATTTACTATTGAAAATGATTAATTTAAAAATAAACTAAGAAATTGAGATATTTAAAGAGTAGGCAAATTCAAGATTGATAAAGTTCAACTATTTTGGCTTGCATGAAGTGGTATGTATCGACTTTCCATTTAAGATTTAAGTATCTATCCACATAAAACCGTTTTTTTTATTGTGTAGTATATTCCCGATTTTGGACAAAAAACATAACAAGGTGTGGGTGACTTCAGAGGAGGAGCATGTTGAGCGACAAGTAGGAGGAGAAAGTTGGTTCGAGCGATGCATTTGTCTGATTTGCATAGTTTGCGGCTGCCTGCTGCTGTTTCTCCTGCATTTATAATGTTGCCAATGTGGCAAACATGAAGCAGAATCAGAAAAAAAGGCAGACATCACCACGCATGCAACTTTTGTGCGGGGCAAACATACATCGCTGAACATGGAACGACCCCTGTTCCACAGCCCCTAGCTGACTTTTTCCCGCTGCTGCATTTTAAACAGAGCCCGTTTGGCTTTTTCGCGCTGACAGCAGCAGTTACATACATTCAAATTACGCACACGCAATCGTAGCAGTATCCCATAAAATATGAATAAAATAGCCCTGATTTTGGTGGAACAACATCAGAGGTTATGGATATATATGGTATATTTCAGTTGAGGGAGAAGACTTATTTTTTATACACTTTTGTTATGGAATAAATATTAACTAGAAGTTTTTGTGGTATATCTTCTCCACAAGCTGGCATAATCAGCTTAAAAATAAAGACTGAAAATTCAAAAACCAAAGGATTTACAAAATTTGCAATTATATAAAGATTCTTAAGCGCAAGCATGTGTTTTAGTTAATTTTCTGTCCTGGCATTTTCCAACGAAACCCATGAAGGATGCAAAAATGATTCCGTACCGCAAACTCATTTTCTTCTTACAATATTTTCCCTGCCGTCTGCTGGGTTCAGCTGGAGCCAAGCCGGTGTCAAGACGCTGGCCACAGGAGGAGCTGTCGCCCAGTTTTGATGAGTTTGGCTTGCAGCCACGATCCCGCCGCCCACCTTTCATCCTTGAAAAGTGTGTGCGGGTGTGTATGAGGGTGTTTAGTGTGGGTGGTGCAGCAGCGTGTTTGCTTGGCATGCAAAGCCCAAGAAAAGTGCCAAAACTAACGAAGATTAAGCGTGGCCAAGTGGCACGTGCTGACCTCAAGGAGAGTTGTGAAATATTTTACGTGCTCGCCATTGGCTGGCCATTGATTTATGCCACTCGAATGGAGCTTCAAAGTGTCAATAGCTGGACCTCGACCCCGATGCTTGGCTCGGTTGCATTTTAGCCAAATTGCTTGGCGGATACAAAAAAAATATAAAATAAAATAAAGCAGAAGAAAGTGGCAAGAAGCAGCCAAAGAAGCCGAAGCAGCCGCTTTGGCAGTTGCTTCCGGTGTTGTTAAGTGCGCACATGGTTGGCACTTAAAAATAATATAATAGCCCAAGCTCGAGTAAACTTTGTAACTAAATACGAGCGCCC
>JAEIIJ010013730.1:0-41581 GCA_018904815.1 Drosophila ogumai | reverse complement strand
GATAAAATATGTTATGAAATAAATTTTTAATACAAAAAATATATATCAAAGAAATAAATAATAGTTTTTCAAGAATTTAGAAAAAAAAAAATAATAAAATCTAATCTTCCTACCAAATAAACGATTCCTAAATTTTGGTTTAAAAATCCTAGTAAAATATTATATAAACATTACATATGTCTTAAAAAATTTCCAAATATTTCTAGCAACAAATTATGAACACTTTAAGCAATTAAGTTTGAAAAATCAATGTATATATATAAGAATCCAATTAATATATATATTTTAAATAATTAATTATTTTATGTAGAATTGGTTTCCACACATCTCTATCGTCATCACCGACGCTGTCACTCATTTTCTGATCGATGACGGGTGGCGTCAGATGCATCAGATTCGGCTGCGTTTCAATTAGCAGCAGGAGCAGGCAGAGCCTGGACCGAAACGAGGTCCGGATTCAAAGCAGGATGCAGCAGACTAGCGTTACTTAAGCCAGGACATGGTCGGGCTGGAGGACTAGAGGACTGGAGGACTGGAGGAGATGTGTGTCCTACGCACTACGGGCAATAATTGAGTTTTCATCAAAGAGCAATCAGGCGAAATTTTCGCACACCGAACGCGTTCTTAACTAAAAGGGACCGTTGCCGAAATTGAAGGTCCCAAAATCAAACGAGGACAAGTCGAACTCGAACACAACTAGCAACGGCTAGGAGGATATGCGCAGCCAAGTGCAGTGCTATAAATTTGCAGGCTGGTGGAAGGCGCCGAAATGGTGGCATAAAATAAAATTTAATTAGAAACGTAACCAGGAACCGGGCCTAGTCGAGGCCAGAAAACGTGGGATGCAGATGCCGATGCCGTTGCCGTTGCCGAAACCGATGCAGAGATGCAGAAATGGTCAAGGGGCATGGGGAGGCGGATGGGGTTGCAGGATAAACGAGCCCTGGCTTTGAAATATTCGCCCTTAGTCGGAGGCTGCTGCAGGCTGCTGGAGGAAAATGCATTTTTGGCCAAAACGAAAATTGCAGGAAAATGCAAGGCGGGCGTGGCGGCAAATGGGGGAAAGTGTTCGCCAGCAGGGGGAGAGACATAGGGAGATCCCATATTCCAGATCCCAGATCCCAGGGTAATGTATGTACGCGTTAGGCGTGGCTCTCGAAACTTTCGGCGCGGCAAAGGAGGCCCGCATTTGACAAGATGAAGCAACCGGGGAGGGAAAATCGGTGGGAAAACCGGACGCAAGGCCTATGTACAGCAAAGAAGAAGTTGACGGAAACCACGAAACTAAATTGCCGCCCAGTGCAGGATGGGAGTCTGGAGTCCAGAGAGCCGGGTTCTAGCTGGCCAGTCAACTGCGAGGACGTGCGAAAAAGACGGCGCACTTTTCTGCGCAAGGCAGGAGCCAAAGGATCTCCTTTCCGTTCCTTCCTGCTGCCTGCCCCCTTGGAAAGCATTGATGCATTACGCGTTCCCACCCACATGTGAAAGGATATATCGCCCGCATCCTTGATGGGGGCGTTGTCTAATTAGAACTGCAGGATAAGCAACGGAGCCAGGGAAAATACTCTCGCACAGGACGAGGAGACAGTTTTTTGTTATTGAAATTGATTTGGCTTTGCATAAATTTCATTGAGCACTGCAAGTAATTACAATATATCTTGCACCTGACCAGCTCCGAACGGGTTTTCCTTTGGTCCTTGCTTCCTATCCCCCTCTCTCTCTCTCTCTCTCTCTCTTTCTCTCTCTTTCCTTTTTTTTGTTGCATAAATAACTCTAAGTAAATTTAAGCATAGAACGGAGGGAGGTTAGACCACTATATACGAGCGCATATATAAATTGCCAGCTTTAGTTTTCCTTTTGCCAATTGTTTTGGTTGCCTGTTCGTCACGTTCATTGGCTCGTCTTTTAGCCACCTCCACCTCCACCTCCGCCCACTTTCGGCCGTCCCAGGGGGATTTGCCGTCATTGGGACTCCATGTTTGCCATATGTCTTGGTTTCTTCAATATTTCATGATTCCGATAAGCTGAAATATGCTCACAGAATGATCGACTGTTCAACAAAAGATTTCTGATTTGTTCTCAGAAGCAGCGGTACAAATGGATTTTAATATTGACAAACTATTGGATATTAAAATAAATGTACAACATATTATTAATCAATCAAGCTGCTCTTAAATGAGCCTAATAATAATAAATTAGCTTTACATACGGTTGCATGAGTTGTTCAACAACTTAATACCCATTTTGTGTTAATATTCATAACAAGGGTTCCTCAAACTGGTTGCTTTAAGTTGCTTCCAGTTTGTAACGTAATATTATCTACTTAAGCACATTATATTAAATGGTATAAATATTATATATTGAGGTACGAGTTGAAAAACATTTTGTGTTAATTTTGTTTCACAAATTTAATAACTTAATGAGGTACTCTTCAAGTACCTTTAAACAGGGTCTCCTCACTCGCTTGTCCTTCAATATTTTTGGAAATACTTGACTGTATACATTTTAATAATTTCATTCCTTTCGCTTTGCGAAATAACTTAATAAGGTTTCCGCTGAAAGCCCCGAAACTAGTTCCCTCCCTCGATCATTATGGCTTTGGCTCTTTAGCTCGTTGAAAGGAAAATATCGGGTCTAGAGGCTAGAGAAATGTTGTAAAAAAAATATACCTGCCTAGTGTGAGCTGCAATTTAATGCGTTCCCCCATCTTCTGGGCTAATATCATATTAGCAGCGCCTTTGGCTAGCACTTTACATGACATTCCCCCCATCCCCTTTCGCCTGTACCTGGCAGAAGCGCAATTAAGTAGGCTTTTACTCATCTATGCTTAGAGCAGGCACTGCGAGAAAAGTATTAATTGTAGTCTACTTTAATTATTATAAATTAAATCTCAAACTAAATCCAAGATAAATTTTGTTAATATTCTTAATATTAAGAGATGAGTTTCCCCTTGAAAAACTTGAAACTTTCTCAATGAATAGGATTTAAGTATTGCCAAACTTAGATTCAAAGTGCACTTAAGTGTCCTTAAGTTAAAACAAGGATATAAGGATAATCCACTTATGATGACCTGTTTTATTTTTTTCGCAAGTGTGGAGATTGCATAAAATGGACTCGTAAGCTTGAGACTGAGGCTCGGGGTCAGCCTGGCTCGGTGGAGTGCACCCAATTACCTTGGCCTGGTCCCATGTCAATCCATAAAAATCCATTTGCCTCAGCTGCCGTAGCTGCTCTCCCCGGCAAAGGTGTCACAAATGCGCTCGAGGAGGAGTCCCGTTCTGGGAATAGGTGTGGGATTTGGTCTAAGGGTTTGGGGAATGGCCACTATGAGCCGTAAAGCATTTCACGGAACGCTGCAGCTTTCAATGGGAATTTGCCTTGATGCGCTTCAAACACACACAAGAACACAGGGACATAACATACACAGGAGGCAGAAAACAATTTTCTAGGCCTGCGTGTATTTCTTTGCCTTGCCATCGCCTTTTTTCCAGCATAACTTACAACATGGCAGCTCAGACATTGATATAAAGCCGGGCCGGGTGGGCCTTCGGGGCGGGAGGGCACGAGGTGGTCCAGGCATGCGTCGGACCTACTCCACGGTAGCGAATAAAACAAAAAACGTGCAACTAAAAAATGTATATAAAAAGAAAATAGCAAGGACAAGGCAAGCATAGAGGCGCTGGCCAAGGAGGAGAAGAAGCCAGAGCCATCATGGCGGCGAGCTTCGATTGGTGCAGTGGTGGCCAGGCCCGGGGGCGAGACTAGTGCGTGTCCGTCCACCCTTCGGGTAGCGAGTCCAGTCCAGTTCGCTGGACAAGTGGGAAAAGGAGAGCTGGAAAAATAACACACACGAGAGAGCGTCCTTTTCTGCTGCGGCTTCCTTTTTTTCTTGTGCCGCCTTTTTATATATAGTATATATTTTTGTGGCAGCTGCTCTTGAGTTTAGTCCTTACTTTAAACGTTAAAATGTATTTTAATTTAAATTATAAATGCATAATCTGCCTAATTTTATAGCATTTTATATACTTAAAATTATAAAATCCGCTCAAGTTTATCATTAAAAATATTTAAATGCTTCGGTGCAGTTAGGGTTAATAGGAAATCATAAAATAAAATGCATTCTTAAATTTTTTAAGTGCCACATTAAACTAATGTTGCTTTTTGTTATATTTCCCCCACATTATATATCAGTTTCCCATATGGCGGGCGACTGGGTTCACAGACCTCCCTCCTCTAAGGTGCGCCTAACTAGCCAACAATTAGAAGAGACGGGCTGGCAAAAACACGGCAGCCGTTAATAATAATATATTATAATAATTTTGATGCTGAAAATATCTTATGATTGCCGGGCCCTCTTGCTTCTGCTTCTGCTGCTCTAACACAAAAAAGAAAAAAGGAAAAGAAAACAGAGAGGAAAAGAAAAGACGCCAGCAGCATCCATCGATCAACGATCTGGAGTCCATGTAAGGATGAGGGCAGAGCCTCGGTCTGGTCTCTGGAGTCCCAGGCCATGGAGTGAAACGCCCCGACATCCCAGACTGCACTACTGTTTGTGTTTGCTCTTGGACAAACGGTGATCGAGGAGGTCGCAGAGGGTTCGAGGAGGCCCAGGAACCGGAGGAGCAACCTCTTGCCAGACGGCTTCTGTTGTACGCAGTAATTTCGCTGGAAGAGTCCGCCGCTGCTGCTGCTCCTGCTGCTGCTGCCGAGGCCTTCGCCCGGCAAACTGCTTATTACCATTAATTTTGAATTGTTTTTCGTGATCTTAACGATTGCCGCGATTTGCAGCTTAACAAAAACGAAGACGAAAGCGGAGATGAAGACACATCGTCGGTCAAAGGAAAATAAAACAAGGAGCCTGTGTGGCAAAAGGGTCATGTTTTGGATGCTCTTTCAAGTGAATATATATTTTATTACATAAATTAATTAATATTCAATATATGCATAGTACAAATTCTTAAGAAAAGACCTCAAAAAATTTTTAAAATATTATCTTGAGATTTAAAAATATTTTCCCCAATCCATCTTATGGTAAAACATTTTCTTCTTCCGTTTGGGTTAAGATATTCGACATACCCCCTCTTAGGGTATCATAAAACATAATTTTTATGAAAATATATATTTGTGCATGCGAGTTTGTGAGTTGGCGACTCCAGCAGCCACATTTCCTGGCGCAAACTCAACCGAAAGACTCGTGAGTTAACTCGAAAGCTGCTACTGTTTTGCATGCAGCATTAGCCGCAATTGCTAGCAGTAGATTGAAATTGCAGAAATTCAGAAAAAAGAGCAGCAGCAATCAAAAGCTATGATCTTGAAAATCTCATATAATCAGCGGCCGGGGGGATTATTAAATAATTATGTTCGCAGAGATTAAAATAATTATAATTTGAAGATAAGATAACGTGGCGAAAAAGTTGCAGCCTGAAGGAAACTTTTGTTACAAAGTTGCAGGCTTCACACGATTTTCTCCTATGGCTTTTAATTTAACATAATAAAAGGTTAGAATTTCGTGAGTAGCCTTAACCGATAAAAGATTACACTGCAATTACACAAACCCAGATCGAATGGAACACTATTAGGAGCACCTCAAAGGGCAGCAGAAGGTAAAAAGTTTTGTGAATCGAAAAAAAAAGGAGACTGACCACTCTCAATCATTTATTGGCAATGCCATTATTCAAATCGCATATATTTTTCGCATTTCTCTCCATAATTTGCCTCACTTTGCATGCGCAGTCCCTGGGATTGGGATCTGCAAGTCCGCTCGTATCTTACTTTGTGTGTGAATGTGTGACTGTAATGACTTCGTTTTGGTTCCTTTTTATGAGTTTCCTCGGAATTATTTTGTATTTTTTGTTCTCTCTGTGCGTAATTACAGTAATGCGAGCTCAGCCCCAGCAAAAACGAATCAAATTAAACAGTAGCCGGGGCGGCGATCGGATCGATTCGCAGGCCGGAGTTTCATCCAAAACCAGAAACCAACACAGAACAGGCACAGAAATCATCGCCCATTAAGAAAGCTGAAAGGCCGAGCTGATGTTTCCAATTACAGCGAAATCGAGGGGTACAATTTAGTCGGGCAATGCATTATGAAATTAAATAATTATTATCAACTATTTCGCTGGCAGCGGAGGCGGAGGGCAACGCGGCGTATGCGATATTTGAGCTATTGAATATTCATGCAGGCAAACGTGGGGGGTTTGGGGGGGTTTTGGGAGGCCTCCTCCCACATGCAATGCTGAGTATTTCGGCAGAATGCAGTTTGTTATATAACACACATAATTATAGGCAAATCGTGGCAACGAATTTTCGCCACGCACACAAGTATAGCCATTGCCCGCCGAACCACCCACAAAACGCGGCTCTAATGCGACGCCTCCCGCCGCCCCTCCTCCGGCCCTGTGTCAATGGGGCATTGGCCACCCGGCGAGGGGCACTTATGTGGCATTTGCTGCATTTTCGGTGCTGTCGAGGCGCAATGGACACACACGGCAAATTGGTGGAATGGGCGGCGGGAGGACATTTCTAAGTATTATACATGCACATCTACATATATGCCCCGAGATGCGTGTGCGTACGCATCCTGCACATACATAGCCGTATGCGTATTTGTATGTTTTGGCCATTATACATGATTTCCTCGCTTTGTAGGCCTCTCCGGCGCCGCACTCGTTTGCATGCGAATATATCCGTAGATGTTTGTGCTGCAGTTATGGGCTGCTGGGTTCCCGTTGTCGGGAATCGCAGTCCGAGTTGGAATCGGAGTCGGAGTTTAGAGTTTAGAGTGGGAGAAGGAGTAGGAGTCGTGTTGGTGTCCTGGCAGCTGGAGAAGCAGGAGGAGATCGCTGCTGCTGCGCGACGAACGAAAAGGATTTTCAATTCAACAAAAACGATTTCGAATTCATTATTTACAGGGATCCGGAGGAGTATCGATTGAGCAGCCGAGATAGTGCTGGGAAAGTGGAAAGTCCTGCTAGAGTGGAAAGTGGAAAATTCGGCATGACTTAGGATTAGGAACATGTCACAATGGAGATTATACTGCTTGGAAAGTTTAGCTCAAGAAGCTGACACAATATCAAGGAAATTGGGTTAAGAAGCTTGACTTGGAGGAGGTTTTTTCTTTTGGTTGAAATGTTTTTCTTAGCCGAAAGTTTGTTAGATTAAAGAATATTTATCCTTAATTTTAAATATATATATTTTTTAATTATCTAGATTAGTAGAAAAAGTACAAAGTTAAATAGTATAATTAGACCCATTTTACCAACTATACGATATTATTTAATTAATTTTTCTTTCTTTTAATATTATATTTGATAACTGAAAGGGAAAAATAAGAAATCTTTAGAAGCTACTGAAAATCCCAGAACTAATTATAAAATCTTTAAGAATTGTCTTTATTTTCTTTCAGCTCTAGTTGTATTTTGTGTCTAAGATATTCAATTATCCTTTGAAAAACTATCACCCCATAAATCCGCAGAATCTTCCATATTTCTGACCTTTAGAAAGAGATGTGGTAGGTTGCCATTTGCTCGCCTTTCCGCCGATATAACAGAGACAGCAGCTATAGATATGTATATATCAATATCTTTATATAAAGGAGTCATAATGGAAAGAGCGCACATTAAGTTTTCTGCCAACTTTGGCCGGGTCATTGTTTTTGCTGTCGTCATTGGTGGTGGACATGGCTATGGCTGCTGGCAAAGAAAACGCATCGCAGTTGGGCGGTGCACATGGCAACCCAAGCCACACACACACACACACTCTCTCCAGCACACACACTAGAACCAAAGAGAAGCATCAACAGTCGTGGCCAAAGTCAGCGCGTCATCGATATGGCTGCAAAACGGCGACTGCAGCTGCAGCTGCATCTACAGCGGGGAGGGACAGGAAGTCATAAGGAGGGTTTTGGGTGGGTGAAGGGTGGTGGGGGTGGTGCAGCAGGACTCCGCCGAGGAGAAATTGGATGCGTGTGCAAAATGCATTTTCTAACACAGCTACGATGGCGATGGCGACGACGATGCAGCGCGAGATGCAAATGCACCGGGCTCGCCGTTCAGATACACACTTACACTCGAAGAAAATGGGTATTGGTTCTTAAAGAAATCTATTGAAAATATTGTGTATTTTACGGGAAATATTATTAACATTGAGCCTTGAAAATAAATAAAAAATAAATCATATTTCGTTTGAATTTAAAATTCTTATATATAAATTTGGAAATTTCCAAAAATATAAGGAGTATGTTGAGCCGAATAATACATATAATAATAATAATAATATATGTATTATATGATATATATAATTATTATATCCCAAAAAAAGTTCAACTATTATTGGAAATCTTATAGAGGAGGAGCTACTTTTGATGAATAATGTTTTATGTATTTTTTTAATTATTTAAACAATTTAAATATATTTTATCCCAAAACCTGCACTAATTTTCTTAACAATAACTCTGTTTCCAGTGCACCCAATAACACACACTCTCATACACACACACTCACGGCTTTCCGTGCGTAGACAGGATGCTGGCCGGGGCCCTGGCAACGTTTTTGTGATTTATTTTTAATTGAAATTCTAGAATGCGTGCAAAATACGCATGCAAAGTGTCTGCTGCACCTAGAAAAGTTTTCGGGACCCGGTCCGGTCCAGTCCGGTCCGGGTTTTTTGGTTCGGTTCCGTTCGGTTCGGTCCGCTGCATATGTATTGGTATCGGAGGGACCCCGGCGTTGGGGGCTTGGGTGCCGGGTCCTGCCCTAAAAGCCCATCCAGAGCCGCCCCAAAATACCACCCCCTTTGGAGGCCTGCAGGCGCAAATTGCATATGCGTAAGCGTAGACGAACTAGGAGAGTTTCCAACCATCAGGGGGGGGGGGTGGCTTTTCCGAGGGGGGCTCAACAGTACGGGAAAGTCCCGGCAAAGTCAACGTCATTGCCGTTGCTGTGCGGTCGTCGTCGTCAACGGTTCCTGCCTTGCTGCTGCTGCCGTTGTTGTTGCTGTAATGTTTGGCAACGCCAAAATTTTCTACAAAAACAAAAATTGGAATTAATTTTGTTTTAGAGAAAATTTCGCTCGTAGGCGCGACAAACGTGGCATTCACATCGGTTTTTCCGGGGGAAAGGGGGTCAGAGAGGGAGCCAGGGAACGGCTGTAGTGGGCGGTGCATTGGGCCGATCTGCCTGCTGCATATTTGCTGATAATAATTAAGTGCAGGAAGGCGTATAAAGGCGGTCGGTCCAGGGCTCCACTCCGCTCCACAGATGCAACTGCGGGCTTAGTTTTCCGAGGAGGCCAGGGGATGGGGGGCAGCAGGGAGTCAGGGGCTTTTCCTGTAGTGGCAAAAACGCAGCCAATGCATTGCGGTATTGATAATTGGCCAGCGGGTCAGACTTTTAATATAACACACAGGTTCGCAGAATTTTTGGCAACTTCAAGCCGCTCTTTTGTGCACTCGGGGAAATAATGGGAAAACTTGAAAATAAAAGTTACTCACAAATAACAGAAAAATATATTTTTGTAAGAAAGAATAAATATCAATAATTCAAGTCAGTGAAAATATGTTTGAATAATTAAATGTTTTAAGACATACATTTCTAAAATATTGTATTTGTGATTTCATAGGAATATTGTTTAAATGAATCTGTATCTGTCCTTTTTATGAACCTTGCTAAATAATGTCAAGTTCTTGCCATTATTTTACGATCATCAATTAATTATTTACCAAAGAACCTTCTAAAAATTTCCAAAATAAAAATAAAACAAATAGAAAACGTATCGTCAGACAGAAAATTTTCAATTTAAAACAGATTCAAATTATTTTAAAATATATAAATATGCTAAAGATATTTTTTTGGTATATAAAATTTAATGCCATCCAGTCCCGATTTCAATACAATCCGAGTTGAACGAACCCTTTGAGCTGTGGAGCAACTGATTATCATTCTTCTCCAGTGGACACCCAGCTCCAGAGTCCAGAGACCGGAGCCCAAAACCTGGAAATTTCGTTTTGTTTGCTGGCCTCGGCTCCGTCATTTCCGGCATTGAGGTAACGAAATTTTATGCATGGCAACTAGTTTTGTCGGTGGTCCAGGTGGACGTTGCAGGTGCAAGTCGCAGGGATGGTGCCGGTGGAGGAGCTTTGGGGCAGCGTCGTCATCGCCATCGTCATCGATAACGACGCTGCTGGAGTCCGGCGACTTTGACCAGATGAGGCGCCCTCAAGCGGAGCCCCTGCATCGGGCTTAGGCCTCCAACCCTTTCCGGAGGAGTCGGACCAGGAGGTGGCCAAAAAAAGGGGGGGTTGAGACTCAGGGTGGGATTGGGTTTAGTAGTTGGCAGTTGGAGGAGCCCGTTGGCCCGTTGTGCAAATGTGCAAGCTGGCATCCGTTTTCTCATTTTGAAAGATTTTTGTTTTTGTTTTCTCTATGTTCAGCCGTAGCTGCATGCGACGGGGGGTTTGGGTGGGTGTGGGGGTGGGGGATGACTGCTGCACAAACACGCACACACGTTCAGCACACACACGCGGGCGCACACACACGCACGTTTGGGCCCAGGAAACGGAAACGAAAATTCTGCGAAAAACAACAACCAAGAGCCAGAGGAGCTGCACCAGCATCGGCAGCGGCCTGGGTTTTAGGATGCGGATGAGTATGAGTATGAGTATGAGAATGAGAATGCGGAGCCGGCTAAGGGGGTGGCCATCGAAGGAGGCGGAGGACATTGGAGGTGGTGCCGCAGGAGCAGGAGCAAAAATAACGGCGCAGCAAACATCGCTGATGACCAAACAGCGACATAGGCATCGAACGGAGTCGCCCAGGAGAGGAAGCCGCCCAACAGAAAGATCTAGAGCAAGGTAACAGTGGGTTAGGGTCTAATTAAAAGTATAATAACTTAAATACAAGAACTCCCTTCTGTTATTATCAATATATTATAATAGCAATTAGTTGAATAAATTGTATCAATAAAAATACATAAATATTTTTCAGTATTAAAATATCAAAGAACTCACACCGTGAGAACAATTTTCCATTAATAAATTCCTGTTTAAAATATGTACAAAACTATATAGTTTCCCCTTTAAAGAAACACCTCAGATAAAAGAGAGATAAGTATCCTTAAAATTTCAATAGAAATCAAAGAATTAATTATCATTATTTAGACCCACTGTGCGCCTTACCGCCCCACTGTCCACCATCTTGTCCACTCACGCACACACACACTTCCACGGCGGACACACACGAGAGATGGCAACGTCTAAAATCCATCTACGCGTGGCTTGAGCGCTATTTGAAAAGGCTTGCCCCGAAATTTCATTCGCCGCCTTTTGTTTGGCCGCTCCTGCTGCTCCAGCCAAAGTTTCAGGCTCTTTCCTGCTTTTCCTGCCAAATGCTGCTGCTCCTGCTGCTGATGACGACAACAACGATGATGGCGATGGGTGGCGATTTTTCAAGCCGCCATTTTGCGACTTTGGCGGAAATGCACACAAACGCACAACAGCTACGACAGACACACACACACAGACACTGGCAGGACCCAGGAGACGCTGCTGTTGCTGTTCCTGTCGTGGGTGTCCGAAATCGTCGAACGTGGCCCAAAATGCCATTACCGCCACCGTCAACTTGGACCACCTTCAGTCCCGGCAAGATGGAGTGTCCAGTGGCGAGTCCAGGGTGTAGTGTAGTGTAGTGCCTCATCCCGCCATGTGTCCTTCGTCCTTAGAGCTTCGCCCGGCTGCCAATGTCCAGAGCAGAGGCTGTGTGTGCTCTGTGCGTGTGTTTGTTTTCTGCACATTTGCATTTTACGAATATCCTTGCGCATTAGGTCCTCTGCTCCTCACTCTTTCGGGCAGGAGGAGGACCGGACCTCACGCTCCGCACTCTCTCTTCCTTTTCGGGGCGCGGTGCTTTCATTTCATTTGCCAGGCCCGAAAAGTTTTGCCTTCTACTTTTCCTCGGCGGCAATGGCAGCGGCAGCGTTGGCTAACGCATTTTTCGCCAATGTCTAGCAGCAGGACATGGACATTGACGGACGGCCCCGAGTGCTCGGAGTGTGGGCTTTTTGAATTTCAAATTCAAATTCAGCTGCAGCAGCTCGCTCTCTCCGGCTTCGCATCCTGCTGCTGCTGCTCCTTGCGAGTGCGAGTCCGAGTCCATGCCGCGCCTTTTTGTGCGAAAATGTTCAACTTTTTCGAAACAGTAAAGATTTTTGGTTGGCTGACGCAGCCAATCTCCGTTGAGCAGGCAACACATCCTCCCATCCTTGCATCCTTTCACCCATTCTCGCTGTCTCCCCACTACGTGGGTGCGATGCCGGGCAGCTGGAATATGCATGTGTGCGACTGTGTATCCTTTTTAAGCAAGCTGGAGCTCCGGGTGGCCGCCTCTTGATTGCTTTTCTCCTTTTGTCCGGGTGGCGTACGTGGCGTATGTGTGATGCGAGGCCTGGCCTGGCGCAGTGCTGATTATTTAATTCATACCGGGTAATCCGTTATATCTGTCCAGCTATTTCAATATTTGTAAGCTTAAATTATGGTTTAGAGTTTGATAAATTGGGAGAGCAAATTAATTGCAAAGGAGGAAACTAATTGTTTTGGTGGGGAGTCTGGGTAGGTTGCTATTAGGGTTTAGGAGAGGAATAAATTAAACACAAAGAGAAATTTCTTATTTTCGAATAGATTTAATTAAATAAAATATTTCCTTATGGTTTGCAAAAATTGTCTATCCCGTCATTTATTAAATTCCCTCCATTGTTTCCAGACTGCATTTACTTGAGCAGAACACATCACATCGACGAGCTGAAGACCGCAACTAAAGGCAATTAATTAATTTGTTTACATTTGCGCAAACTGCCACGAAGAAATAGGAAGTTGCTGCAAGATCAGACGCAGATGCAACATCAGCGGCAGCCGCTGCAAATCAGCGGCAACAACAACTGACATGCATTGACCGACGAAGCGTGCATTAAAACATTTTCAATGGAACTGCAAACAGCAGCTATACCTCTGGCAACCCCCCAACCCAGTCGATATTTTTTTCTTTTTATTTTTTCTTTTCTGGTCCGGGGTCTGGTCTCTGTTCCCCATTCAAATAATTAACTGCAAGAATGCAACACGAGCAATGCAAAATGCAAAATGAAGGCGGTCCCAGTTTCTGCAGCAGCAGCAGCAGTGGCTGCCTCTGTTGCTGTTTGTTATTATTTTTAATATTAAATTGCAATTGCTGCGCTGATTTAATAAAAGCGAGCAACAAATCCCGGCGAGAGCAATAAATGTGGCAGCAACTCTGCACGCCAGCAACAGCAGCACACGGAAAGAAAAAAAAAATTTAGGATATTAACACTTAAATATATTTTTAACATACAATTAAAGTCTGCAAATTATTATTATTATTTTGTCAAGCTTTTAAATATATTTTAAATTATTTAGAAATAAAATAAAAACCGTTTAATATTTATTTCTGTGCAGCAACTGCTGCTGCAGCCACTGCAACAGTAAACAGCACGTTGCAATTTTAATGACCGAAGAGTCGATCGATGGACGCTGGCAGATCAAGTGATCCGGGGCGATTTCTGAGTCGCCGCGCCGCCTGACTCCCAGATGTGGCGGCCGCAGATATTTTTACAATGTTTAGCCAAGGCAAACACAAGAGTTCAGATTTTAAACCAAACAAAATTCGCGGGCGAGTCAAGGGAGAAGGGCAGCTACAGAAGAGATATAACCGTTGGAGGAGGCATTGCCCCGATCCGGGGCAACTTTGTGGCCCATAAATTTGAAGACTGCACAAAATAAACTAAACATTAAATAAAATATTTTATTATGTTGCAGCAAACCAGTTCGACAAAGTCGTTGTCACACACATTGCCACACAATGTTGCACGTCTGGGGACGCAGCGAATATCGCTGAATATGGATGTGAATATGTCCATGTGATTGTGTGGCTGCGGACTGGAACTGCGACTGAGAAAGACTCCGGAGACTGACACTGAGATATAGACAGAGTCGGAGACGTGCCCGCTGAAGACACCAAGTCCAAGTCCAGTTGCTGGCAAAATGCATAAACAACTTTGGAGTTGGTTCTTCAGTTCCCTACACTTTTTCTGCTATCAATGAGTGGAGATATAAATTCCTAGGGGTAGATTTAAAGTACCCTCTAAGGTGACAAAAATCTAAATACTTTATTTAATTTTTGGGACTTAATATAACATAAGTTTGAACTATATCTTTATGATGAAAGGAACAGCAAAATATTTATTGAAATCTCTCATTGAATATGTTAAAGATGAAACCAAATATTATCAATATTTTTGTATATTTTACATAATATCTCCAGGGTACATCCTCTGTCCACTCTTGAGCCTCCTACATTCTCGTTTTTTATTTCAATTTGCAATTCAATAATTTTTACGCATTATTTGTCGCGTGTGTTTGTCTGTCAATATGCTTTTTATTGAAATTTATATAAGGAAGTTTACCGCTAGACATCGTCTGTGGATCGCGGATCGTCGATCGTTGATCGCTGATCGCGCCTCGATTGCAGATCGTTGACTCTGCGCGGCGGAAATAATTTAGACGCGTCCAAAGTTTTGTTTATGCTCTGTCATTTACACAGATACACATATTTGCATATGCGCCTTTGCGTTCGCATTGCAACTGGCAGTCGTCTGCATTTTTGATTGGCCTTTAATTAAATGACAAAATATGTGGCGACTGCGAACAACTCGCCCCGTGCCAGGCAGCTGCTGCGAAACATGAATTATGCCACTAATTGGGGAACGGTGTGGGCTGCAATCGAACTCCTGCGGGTATGGTTGAGGTGGGTTAAAACTGGAGTTTCCATTTGGGTTAATGTAACACTTTTGGTTGTAAAGCAATGACAGGAATGGAGGGAAATATTGATATTTCAGAATGTATCTTTAAGATGCCAAGTTGATTTATGGTTGTAATTACATTCCAGCTTTAAAATATAAAATAAAACAAATTACTATTTTCCTATAAATCATATTTCCACATCTCTGAAGATATTTAATATCTTCTTCTTCTGAGTATTTAAAACCAAAGTTGAATCTTTGCCAAAATATCTAAATACTACTGACCAAACCCCCAACTATTACATTTAATTAAACCATAAATTTTCATTAAAGATTCTCATATTTTTTGGACTCCCCTTCTACGCCCTTGGCGACATGCCACTTAAGTCTTTCGTTTGCTAATCTGTCTCTGTGCATAATCCGCCGAAATGCTGAAAACATCTTGGAACAAGTTCAAGATACGACTGCAGACGGTGTTCTAGATTCGTGCAACAATGTTGCAGTAACAGCAACTCGTTTGCCAGTCGATCGAAGTCGCGGAGACACACAGTTAGCATGCGCCTTTGCATTAGTTTAGTGTCATAAACTTGACTGCTTTATAGAAATGTTGCAATTTAGTTAGCAACTGTAGTTGAGTGGATATTACCCCGGGACGTCGTCACCCCGCTTACAGTCCCAGAGCTCTTTAATACACTGTCAGGTAGAATATTAGTTGCTTTAATATACAATTAATATTTAACATAAATTGTTTTGTTTTAATTATTTTGTATAAGTTATAAAAAGTTTTTAATTCTTACCAAAAAATGGAGGGTAATAATATTTGGGTAACTTAAGTTAATATTAATTTAAACAAGGAAGGAAGCTAACTTCGGTAAGCCAAAGCTTGCAGGTGACAATTGAAACAAAGGCCGAATTTACTGACTAAAAATAAAAATGAACAATATCATTTCGTTATATTTCTGTCTTTTAATGTATTTATTACGTAATGCTTGGCACATTAAGTGGGCAGTGTATTCTTGCAAATAATATTAATTATAAAAATATTATTATTAAATATATTGCCTGTTTAAAATTGATCTATTTTCCCCCTGTGCAGTCGGCTGTCTTTGATAGTAAGGCTACAATCAACAATCAACAAGCGACAACGTTGTTGGCTGTCTCTGTGTGTGCTGTTATCATATCTTTCACTTAAAATAAATAAAATTACAATTTAATAATATAACGAGCTTTAGCTAGCCAGGTACCCCTTTGCCTTCCGCACCCCCTTGAGCACCTTCAGTTGCACCTGAGGAGCCGACACTTGAGTGCGGAGCAACAGCAACAAATAGTCAATTAATTATTACAAGAACAACGCGATGCGAGCGAGGCACTTCTTACGAAAGTGTTCTGTCGTTTTTTTCCCCATTTGTGTTTTTTGCGCGGTGTCTCAAGCACATAATTGAAACTTGTTGAGTTCGATAGAGGCAACCTCCACCCGCCGTTTGATTTTTACCTATTTTATGTTAAGTTTTATTTGCCGCCCTGATACCGATAGCCCGTCGTTGTCGCTCTCGTTGTCGTCGTCGTCGTCGTCGACGGCAACGTTGCCGCTGATGATAATAATAATAATTAGTCATTTTATTGTTGTAAAATAAACTTGTTTTTAATTGCTCGCTGATAGGAGGGCAACGCAAGCAAATTCCGAACACTACGTCGGAAAATATCGGAAATTATACGAAATTAATCAGAGAGGGAAACACACATATTGAGCAATGTTACGATTTGACATTCGGCGGGTTATATGTATATTCCCAGTGTGTTCGTTTCACTGTAATTAAAACTGTTCAGACTTCTTTTATTTCTTGGCAGCAGCAACATTGTGGCGTGAACATTTAATATTTGCAAAAAACAGCGTTGCCATTTCCACAACGTCCATTTAGTTTTAAATTGCGTGTAGTACACAAGAAGGCGAAAGGCGGGCGGAAAGAGCGAAAAAAGTTGGCCATAATCAGGGCCGTAAAAAGTGCAGCCGGAAATTGCATGTACATATAAAATTTTGACTTGACTCGAGCTTAGAAATGCAGCTCCGGGGCTCTCGAGCCACCACCAACCACCACCCACGAGTTGGATAATTTCAATAGTTGCAATAATGACCTCACTGCCGCTTGCCCAATTGGGCAAGTGCATTTTCCTACCCCCTCTTAACCCCCCACAGCCCCCTTCTTGCCACAAAATCCCGCGCATAACACCAGCGAGTTTATTATGTCTGCACTTGGGTTTATTTGCTTTTACTGCCTTTGCTGCGGCGATTTGTTCTTTCGATTTATGGCAGGGACGTAGGGTATAGCGAGGGAACAAAGGGGGCTCAGAACGAGTCACGGGGGGAGGGTAGGGGAGAGCTCATCGTCTGCTTCTTGGCCATCCAATGCTGTGCAACTTTGTTGCAGCCAAGTCCACCAGTTTGCCAGCTCTGTCCGCTTGCCAGTTTTGCGAGTGCAAAAGAGCGTATAAAACGTATAAATAAAAGAATTCAAATAAAATTTTTAATAAACGAGTTGCCATTAAATTTATACATTAACTATAATTTTTATAGTTGGCGACTTTGTTTTGTATACGACCGAGGGACGGGACGGGGAGGCGATATTGTGGCCTGGGGCGAGTAGAGACAGGAAGATGAAACGAGGATGTCGAGGGGACTTTAACGAGGCGACGGTCTTCTTTCCCGACTTCATTGTATTGCTTATGGCCGGCGATTTTAATTGTGTTTAGAATTGCCAACGAATTATTAATAAAGAATTGGTGATTTTCGAACAGCTGCAAAAGGAATGCTCTATGGAAAAAATTTTTAAATAAATATACTTGAAGGAGAAATGTGGGGATTACCATTAGGATAACCATAAAGAGATTAATGTTTCACCATCTATTTTTTATTGGAAAGGAATTTTTAGAATTTTAGAGGGTTCTTAAGTGGTAAAAATAATTTATTTGGAACTAATATAAACTGAAATCAATAGCTATACAATTTTTTAAAAAGGTTTTACTGGAAATCTTTATGATATTATCCGGATATAAACCTAAACTTTGTATTTAAGAATTTCTAGATAATACGAATTTATATATCATTTAAATAATTTCTCTATAATCGATCAGATCTTAAATTTAATAAATTTATAAATTATAAAGTAAAGATTAAACCAAGTTCTTTTAAACTATACAAAACCCCTTTTGAAGAGTATTTCCTTTATGAATCGAATATTTCCTGTTCCCCGGATCTTTCTCATGGATCAGCAGTTTATTTGTTTTGGTTTATTATTGACAAATCCCCTGGCTGCGGTTATTTTGTGATATTCTGCGGCCGTCCCGAGCATTGACAAGTTGACTCAGCCTCTCCCTTTGATCTTTAATAAATTTTGAACAAACAAATCAAATTCGAATTCAACTAAACAACTCGAAGCGGAGCTGATCCGAGGTATCTGTATCCCTTCGTTCCGCTGGGAACATCAAAAACGCAACACAACTAAACATTGGCAAATGCATTTCGAGTTGGAAAATGGGAAAAATTGGGGGAGGGGGAAAAAACTTGAAAACTCTGGAGCGCTCCAACTCCCCCTCCTCCTTCTCCGCTGTAATCGCTTGTTTGTTTGCATTTTGTTGCTGTTGTTGTTGTCCCTCTATCTGTGTGTGTGTGTGTGTGTGCACTTTTCCTCCCACCACGGAATTTTCCAGGGTGACGAAGGCAACATGTTGACGACGCGTCGGCGCTTCTTTTGAGATAGAAAAAAAAAACAAAACAAGAAGAAAAAAAACTCCACGGGGCAGATTCTTGACAGAAATTTATAATTAAACAAATGCGGTGCGTTGAGAAAATATTGTACTATTGCTTTTACCGCAGCATTTCTCTAAATTTTCTCAACGATCTTTCCTTCCATTTTGGGGAAAATGTATATAAACAAAGGCCATTTAATTTTGTGGTGATGAATGTTGGCCGACGTTTTCTTGGCCCGGCTCTTTTGTTGTTGGTAATTGAGTTGTTTGTATCTGTATCCGTACATGTATCTGTATCTGTATCTGTGCGGTTGCTTGTCTAGAGCGGCGCTGATTAAAGCGGCAGATTGTTTAGTTATGTTTTGTTTATATAGAAATATACCCTTTTTACCCCAGCCCAGAGAGAAGATCTGTTTGTATTTATAATTTGTGCTTTAAATCACATTTAGAACTTCCTACGTAGTATTTTCTTTTTTTTTGTACACTGAAAGCAAGGTAGAGAAGATGTGTTTAAACTTCTACTAGAATATACTTTATTGTCTGCTTTAAATTAATTTTAATACACATATCCCATTTAAAAGCAATTTCTTCAAGTGCAATCTCTGGGCAGCTGGCTCTTACTTTTCGCCCAGTGCATAGAATCGAAAACAAAACTTTCTGAATTTTCGAAAATTGCATTTTGCATCATTAACAACGCATTTGTCAAACGCATATGCATGCCGCCTCCATATGGGCGTGGCATTTGTGCCAAACTATCTGTGTGTGTGGGTGCATTGGTGCCTGTGTGTGTGAGTGCCTGTGCCTGTGTTAATGACATGCTCACAAATTCAAATTAACATTTTGCAGCAATCCCAGCGACATCGAAAGCTGCTGCTGTGAGTGCTGCCCAAATGAAGCACACACACAGTGCCAGCGAAAAGTATGAAAATTATGAAAAAGTTGTATATAATAAGCATTAAATTAAAATAAAATGTATAGTAATTATTTTGGGTTTTTAAAGCTTGGTTTTATGGTTATAAAGTTAGCATTATAAAATATTTGAAAACATTAAATAATACTTTTTCCATAGAAAATTATTGGTTGGAAACATTTTTGCACCAATCTTGACTTGATTTTCCTTCTGATTTTAGGCAAATATATAATTAATTTGAGGTAGACAAGAAAAGACACAAGAGAATACAAAATAACAATAAAAATTCAATTAAATTTATAAATAGAAAAATTTAAAAATGTTTCTATTAAAACATTTTGTTTTGTATTTTGTTTTCGACTACGACTTTAATTTACAAATTAAATCAAAAACCCAGCTCATAGCTTCTAATTAAACTTTTGAAATTCTTGTCTTATTTTCCGATTGCCTACACAGACTTCCGGCCGGCACTGTAGCTACATTTGTCATTTTTGATCGAGCATCAAGCAAACAATTTAACACGGGAGCAGCAGTGCCAGTGCCTGTGCCAGAGCCACCCACAGGATACATGCAAAAATGCTGAGCACATTGCACTCGTCGCTGGACAATACTAAAAATCACATCAGAAATGCAACAATAAACGCAAAAACTACACAACAGCAAACGGGGACGATGGCGACGACGACGACGCTGGACGAAAAAAGGGGGCCGAGGCTGGCAGATGATGACGTTCAGGCTGACGATGACGATGACGATGCCGATGACGTTGCGACGACATTGCAGCCTGCAGGCCCCATCTACACCCACTCCAACTCCGGGACCCACTCTGTGGATCCTTTTTCTGCCCCTCTGTGATGCATTCGACATGCATGAACAACAACGACAGGCGGGCAACAAAAGTTTTGTACTTGAACTTCCTTAATAGAATTTTTGAATACGCAAAAACACTTTCAAAGAATATAAATAATGACCATTCGAATTATCAGGCTGGCTGGCCAGAGCAGCAGGAACAGGACTCTGGAGCATAGAAGGCTCGCCTGGAACAGGCGATAACAATAAAACAAAAGAGCCGGCAGGCGGTATAATCGGGGGGAGGTGAGAATGGTGAAACTGCAGAAGCATTTTAACTAGAAATAGGCGAATCCTTGTGTGAATGGCTGCCGAGAAGCCTGTGACCCCTGGCAGGCTCTTAGTTACCTTTGCTTCGATAATACAGCTGATGACAATTGTCGTCACGGGTGCAGGGATACTGGGAAATAAAAGCTAAATATTCTAAAAAATAATATACATCTCAGGGTTTAAAAGACCCTTAATTTTATTAAAATATTACACTCAATTTAAATATATATAAATTTAACAGAATTTTACTACCATAAATATACCACTTCTAAAAGATCTAATGTCCTGCGTTGAATGTCTGCTTATTTTCCTGGTTTCTTTGGAAATTATGATTTATTTAAGCCCCAACTAAACATTATCCCTGATTACATTAGCTAATTTCTGCCATTAGACCTGCAATACCTGTGACCCCCAGGCGTTACATGATAGCCCCAAAAAAAAAAAACCCAACTCATGCATGTCTGTCTAAACAGTTTAATTTGATTAACGCTGGCATCAATCAGTGATCCATCAGGGGCGGCGATCAATCTTTTAATTTAGCAGTGTCACTGCGGATCCACTTGAACCACCGACCAACCACTGGGCATCCCTATGGCGGCGGCCAATGCAAAAAATAAATCATAAATCGAGCGACAATGGTCAATGGTGACCAAACGCAACCAAACCAAGCCAAACAATTCCAGCCATCGTCCTCGTTCTCATCCTCCGCACAGTCTCCCCAAATATGCATTGACAATTACATACCCGTGCCTCTCATTCCCATTCTGAAACCAACTTCCCCTAACCCATTCGCATGGAGAAATGTCGCCTGCGCCTATCATTATTTTCAGTTAGAAGCGGTCTACGATTTAGAAACCAGGGTCCTTTTGCATTTTTGGAAATGTGCACGGGAAGAAATGGAGGGGTTTTTAGTTGATTTTATAAATTATTTAAAAGAGTCAGGGATTTTATATAATATATATTCTAATTATATAAAATGAAGGCTGTGAATTATTATTTAAACAATAATTTTATTTAGGTTTTGTGTACTAGAAAAAATATTATATAGCCAACTTATAAGTTAATTAATTTAATATATATTTTTATACATTTTCCTTGTTAATTATTTATTTTCAAAATTATAAATATTTAATTTTCTGTGTACACAAATTACGCATATAGAGAATTGTGGTTGAAGGCATAGAAATCGAGGGCGGAGAATCGAACGGATGGGCGGCGAGGTCAGTCCCTCAGTGATATATTTTAGTTTTGTAGAATTTCGCAAATGCCAACCGCCGTTCGACATTTGTTACTGTTGCTGCTGCTGCTGCATCGTCGTGCATCGTCGTCAGCGAAGCGAAGACAATATCTGGGCAGGGGCATCAGGGTGTTAAGCGGGGCAAAGGGTTAAGGGCTTTTCAGCCCGACCACAGTTGGCAATATCCGCGTTTGCAGTTTTCCTTCCCCCAAAAGATTTCGCCACACCCTCAACAACAAATGAACACCAGACACCCGGACTCACACTCGCAGGTGGATTGAGATTGAGTGCGGATCCCCTGTCTATGCATACGGAATGCACGTATCAAAAACTAAACAAAAATATGAGTTACGCAGAATAAAGAGCAGATGAGTGGCAGTGCAAGAAATTGCATAAGAAATCAAAATCAAATCAAAATTGTCATAATAAAACTGCATGGCCGCCTGCAAAATCCAAAATCCATGCCTTATTCAGGTATTCCCCGGGTCGGGGCGTCCGGGGGAATGCAATCAGGAGCCGAGAGCTTTATGTAGAACAAAACAAATTAATAGAATTGTTAAATGTGACAGGCAAATGTGGCGACTGAGAGCAGAAATGCCAGCCGGAGGGGCAGAGTGGGTGCCGTGCCCCCTCATCTAGGGGGCCACGAGTATGAGTAGTTGCTAGTATATATGGATTTTCGTTTCGTTTCTGGCTGCGTGGTGCATACAAAAAGCGCAGACAATGCGATTAGTTGTCGTTGTCGTTGCTGCTGCTGCTGCTGGAGGAAAAGAGCCAGTTGCAGATGTGCCGAGGAAGAGTGGGTGGGCGGGTGTTGGAAAACTGCAGGGAGGCTGGGAAAATTGGGAAGCTGGCAACGCACAACGCAAAAACCAAATGACGAATGACATTTTATTACGGCACCCAGAGGGGCACGCACATGTCGAAGTGTGGGACGTGGGCCTAGGCCTATGTGCCGCCTCCAATGCGCCCCCCCCCAAAAACCCCTCGCCATACCACCCCTGGCTCGGACAGAAACTCATCTTGTATGCAAACTCAAAACTCAAAAATTCCTAGACAAAAGAGTACACACAGGAGGACGACCGGCAGCAGAATCAGGATACTACTAGGCAGGATCCTGGAAGCACACGGGTAGAAAATAAGGATTAACTTGAAAAGAATACAGGTAAATTATTAAGATAGAATATTTAAAATTTTTTAAAATAAAATTAAGACAGATTGAGATAAAAAGGTAATTAATATAGTAAAAATAAAAATACTTTAAGCGGAATTCAATGAATATAACTCTCAAACGCTATGAAAAATCCTAACAAAAAAACCACTTAAATGTAAATATTTTCCACAAAATTATATAAGCTTATTTAATTTGATTTAAAATTAATATATAAGCTTTAAATAAAGAAAAATTTTATAATTATTACTGCATTTTACGGCTTGTTTTCCCTCTGTGCAGAATCCAGGACGCCAGCTACTAGCCTGCTAGCTAGGACGTCTGTTGATGAATTGGACCTAGGACCCGAGTTTCGGAGGTGGCAACCGGCGGCGGATGATGCAGGAGAGCAGGAGCAGGAGCTAGAGCTGGAGCTGGACCAGTTGCCATGCCGACTGCGAGTTGCAGGGCCCCAGTTAAATAAATATGAGTTCAATTTTCATTTCGGCAGAGGTAGAGGCAACGGCAGGATGGCCAGGACACTGGACACTGGACACTGGACACTCGGCAACTGGCAACGGTTGTTTTTATTGGCGGTTTACTGACCTGCGCCACCGGCAACAGTAACGGCAAAGGAATATCCTCGGCCACATTGCGCATACGACACGTAGGCCTCGTTGTGCTGTCAAAATGCGTGAATTCATTTCGATTCGATGCGATTCGTTTCGATTGAAGACGGCTTGTGTGCCTAGTAGCCTACCTTTGCCGAAATTCCCTAACTCGGAGCCTCTCTTAACCCTCCCCAACCCCCCTAGTTAATAACGAAGAAAACAGTCGTTGGACCGGGGCTATGCAAATGTTTACATAACTGGCAGAAAGAGTTTTTCGGCATATTAAAACACACTTACCGAACATGGACCCAGCTCGGAGATCTCACGATTGATAGTAAGGGTCCACTGCGGCGCTTCCTGTTTTGCCCAACTCTTTCTCGGCCAAAAACGAAACGAAACGAACAATTACCAAACATCATTTCCTCGAACATATTTATTAAACCCAACCGAGGGAAAAACTGTGGGTCCACGGGGGTCTCTAACAATTGCAAATGAAGTCAATTGCTACTACAAAAATGCTCGGCAGCAGCAGCAGCAGCAGCAGCGGCAGTGCCACGCCGAACATATGAAGTTTAAGTTTAGTTTCACTTCGCTTACTCCTCCCGAAACCTCCTCCTTAACCGCCCTTACAGCCACCCCCTTCCACGCCCCTGGACAAAGCGGCTGGCGTAAGAAAGACATTATGAGAGGAAGGCAGAGATACAACAAAATTTTAGTAATAAATTTGTCCCGGAAAAACGTGCAACGAAGTTGGAGTACCTTGGAAGAAATATATAAAAATCTTTTTGTAAGATTTATAATATTTCTTGGCTATATTTCGTATTAAAAAAAATGTATAAATAATTATAATGAAATAAACTTAATAATCTTTTTGTACTTAATTATATATCTTCTTAGTTATTTATGATTAGAAACGGTTATATACCTGTCGCCTTTCTTCAAACTAAAATTAGATTTCTAATCTATTGATATCAGTTAACTTATTTTGGTTTTACTTTTTCATATTTATAAATAAACAAAAACTGCGTAGTATGAGATTATCTTTATTATACGTTTCTTTCTATCCATAAAATACATTTTACGTCAGAGTTTCTTTTAATAATTAAATCCGTACGCATACTCTTGATAAAATATACCCAGGATCAGTTTTTGTATGAAAAATATATTTTAAAATATTACTTCTTCCATTATAAGTTTCCTAGTCTCCGCTAAATATTTAAATCTTGACCCAGCCCAATCTAATCCCAGTTCTCTAGGTCCTCTCCAGGGTATGATCAATTACATAGGGCAATCGAAAAGATTCCATGTAGCCGCTGGACTGGCCACCGTCCGAGATGCAGATTGAGGAGGGGTCGCGGTGCCTCACGTTTTCTCATAGGAGCTCATGAAGCACCTCATCCACATCCACAGCCACATTTCCAGAGCCAAAAGCCGGCGATTCTGATTCCGACGCCACCGCAGACGCGTCGTGTTTCTTCGTGGGCGATGCCAAGACCTGAGAAGGCAATATCGCAGGTGGGGAGATGGCAGCGAAGACAACTATTTTGGCTGCTACTGTGCCAGCGTCTCACTTCCCAAGTTGCAACTGCAACAGCAGCAGCACAACACAGAAGAAAAATTTAAATATAAAAAACTATAAAGCAATTTTCCTAAAATTATTTAAATTAAGGCCTTTGTTTTGAATTACATATTTATATATTTAATAATTAACATTGTTTAATTATAGTTTAAATAAAAAAATGTAAAAAATAATCATTAAAATACAAATAGAATTATTATTCTCTGTGCGGCAACTGCTTTGCATGCACCGTTGGGCACGTTGTTGCTGCTGCTTCTGTTGTTGTTGCAGCTTTGATGTTGCTGCTGCTGCTGCTGATGGCTACAACTTCTTCAGCATCCGAAGACGAGGATGCCGACTAAGCCCAGCCGAGCCGAGCTGAGCTGAGCTACTTGCATCTGGCATTGTGTGTGGCTAACCAGCTTTTATTGTTGCTGCTTTTGCTGCCGCTGCAATATGCTAAATCCGCAGCAACTTGTTGCTCTTTGCGACTTCGTCTTCGTCTACGGCAATTGTTCAAATTTCGAGCTGCTACCGCATGCAAAATATGTGTAATTGTTTGATATAAGTTGTTGCAGCGGCAGCAGCAGCAACAACGACTAAAAATGTGGCCCATTGTTTTGGGCATGATTTGTTGTTGCCGCCGGCCCCCCCTTTCGGGCCCCTTGCCACCCATTTCGCCCGCATTTATTGTTAATATTTCGCATATTATGGCAACGTGGCGTCGTCGTTTTTGTCTTCATATGTTGCAAGTCTCGATTTGGACATTTCTGCAGCCGTTCACTTAATCGCCAATGTTTATTATACTTTATTATTTGTACTGCCCCGACATCTGCATGGCCTTTGTTCTGGTCGTGTCTCTCCCCGGATGGATATTCAATTATATGGCGGTCCTATAACCAGGGGGTAGCATGATTTCCGAATTAAATTCGAGTGGCAGGGAAACCTTGTAAGTGATTGGGTTTCTTTTCTTTTGTTTTGTAAATAAACTTGACCTCAAAATAATTATTTGGGTTCTACAAAAAATGTAAAAAATATTTTAATAAATATTTTTAATATTTAAAGTAGGTTTTCTTTGTCATACTTAAATTTTTCATTTTAGATACAAAATATCAAAGGAATAGCCTTAATTTCCTGTCTGAATATATTCAGTAATTTCAATGGTCAAAGCCAAAAAATTTTCATTAAATGCGACTTTCCGGCTGGCCATATTCTAAACTCCACTGAAAGCTTCAATTTAAAATTTGCAACCCTTTTTGATGGCGCAATAAAAATCAGAAAAAATAACTTGCCGTTAAATATTTCCATTTTATTTTGTTAGAAGGGAACAAATATTAATTTATGTGGCTCTCGTATGTGTAGTACATTTGAACGTTGTTGTGTTAATTTTATTTGATTTATTTTTAATGTCGCGAGCAGCACTCGGGCCCCCCTTTGACGGCGACTCAAGCTCGACGACTCGTTGTCCTTTTGCAAGGCGACAGAAAATCAAAACACAAAAACGCATGCACACCCCCCTAAGCCAGATAACGGCGAGCATGTGCAGGAACCCCACCCTCCCCAAGCGCCGCCCCTGTACACATAGAGAGAATCAACTAAAAATTCGCGAATTTCTCTGCTGGACAACTTTTGTGCCAATCTCCCTCTAAACTCTGTGCCGCCCCCCACACTCTGGGTTTAATTTTTTAACATTTTGCATATTATTTTGTTTGAAACGCAGAAGGGGGGCTCAGATCCCCTTCTGTACCACCCTTCCATGTGTCAAACATGCCATTTATATGCGAGGCTGCTGCAATGGCTTGTGTGTGTTGTGTGTTGTGTGTGTGTGTTTGAGAGGGAGTGAAGGATTTCAGAAAACATTTGCCAAAAAATTTTTTATCAAAGCCTTCAGCTTCAGCAGGAGCCACGACGCATTGTACGTCGGGAAATTTGAAACTCGATAGACAAAAAACAAGCCGGACAAGCAATAGAAAAAGAAAATACACCAACACACACACGGAGCCCTCTTGATTTCCCACTCTTGGGCTTTTGATATTTTTTCTGGATAGATTTCCGCTTGATTTTTACTGCACTCAGGCTTCGAGCCGCCGTTGCCGCTGCCTGCGACTCTGTTGCTGTCTGCATTTTCCGTTTGTCCTTTTTCCGGCAGGGGTAGAAACCAGAGGGGAAGGGGAGCTGTAGAGAAAACAGAGGAAAAGCCCCTGTCGATTTTCTATGCCGACGCATTGCGTTTGGCGGCAGGGGCAGCAGCAGCAACAGCAGCTACAGCAGCAGCAAAAAAGGTGGAAAGCGGCAATAAAACTAAGCAAAAAACGCATTTAGTGTAAGGGCCTGACATGTGACAGAGTGGAAAGGACATCGTAGCCGGTGTGGGTGTCTGTTTGTGTTTGTCTCCCTGCAGATACCGAGTATCTCCTCTTGCAGGCACTTGGCCAGCGAGGAGCCCCAGCGTCAGGACTCAAAAGGAACAAGGTACAGGCGCGGGAGCAGAAGGAGGAGCAGCAGCAGGTGCAGGAGCGGGAATATATATTTCGGAAGGGCTCTGTGTCCACAAAGGCACATTGGCAGCGCATCGAAATTGGTCACATTTTTCGCAGAGAACTACAAATTGTTACGGCAAACGCAGCATCAGGCAGTAGCCAGGCTTTGCTTGCTTTAAGGCGACCCAAGGGCATATTTTCTGGTTAATCCGAGACAGGATCCTAATGCGAAAAACTCTTTAGTAGAAGGGAGTGCCTGGGATTATCATGTCGAAGAAAATGTTCTGTTATAAAAGAACTATTGAACAGTAAAAAAATTATACAAAAATGATAGGCTTAGAGATTTGAAATTTCTCATTAAAAGAGCAGAATGTATGCAATGACTTTTGGGAAGGAGTTTTTAAAAACTAGTGCCTATGGCATATGCAAAAATCTCTCAAGTTGAAGGGAGTGCCTATGATATCATATAAAAGGCAAAGAAAATATTCAGTTATTATAGTTTTATGAACAGTGCCAAGAGAATTATGACCAGCTTTAGACATAGAAAATCTGTTGTTAAAAGTAGGCTATTATTTCATAGGAGAAATCTCTTAAAAAGGTGAGGCTTATATGGATTTATACAAATTAAATTAATTCACAATTTCTAATAATATAAAGTTCTCTAAGTCTCTAAATATTTTTATAGATTTATTTAATAATACACTACATATATTTTTATCTTGGTGAAAAGATGATGAAAAATTTGCATGTGTGCAAGATTTTAATCTCTCTTTTTTAAACGGCTACAAGAAGGCAACTATTTCATAGAAGAAATCTCTTTAGAAAATGTAAGGCTTGTATATTAAAAAAAAAACTTAATCCACAATTTCCAAGAATCTTTTTTATAATTACAAGTCTTTAAATATTTTCATAGATTTCTTTAATAATGCAAACACACTACAGTTTTTTTTATATAACCCTTATCTCTTTCCGATTCACGTCATCTGAGTAGCAATTAACGATGTGTGTTTGTTGAATAGGCCCACTTAAGTACCATTTCCCGGTATTTATACGATTGCGAAATATACAAATCGAAGCCCGATCATAGTAGTCCATGAACAGTTTGTCCGACTTAATCAACAACAGCGCACAGTTCGGCGGCGAACTAATTAATGGTTAGCACTTTATCCAACCCCTCCATTTGTGGTTTGCAAAAAAAAAAAGGAAAATGGGAGAAAAAACAGAAACACAAATGCAAACTGACTAACTGCAATGCAAATAAAATGTGCAACAAACACGTTGCAGGGGCAGTGAGTGATAAACTTGGCCAAAATGCGCTATCAATTACATGCGGATTTTTGTCCATTGATGGGTGGCCACGGAAGGGGTTGAGGTTCAGGGGGGATGTGTGTATGCAACCTGCAACAGCTTTATGTTGACACGTGCAACATGCTGTTAACACCAGTCTCCCAGTGTGTGTGTGTGTGGGTGCCAGTAACACTTTCGCTTTCAAACGCATTCCGCGTGAATTGCAAAAAAATAAAAATAAAGAGCTGCATCTGTGGGTGAGAGTTGCATGTGCAATGTGTGTGTGTGTGTGTTGTATGCTCGGGTGTTTGGCTGTGTGTTGCTGCTGCAGCCAAACGCACTGTTGCATGCAACAGCAGCAGCAGCAGCAGCAACAACAACCGCATGACAGCAACACTTTTTACGCGTGTTTTTTGCTCTCGTATTCGTGTCGATGGCGATGTGTGCTCTTTTTCACACACAATTTGTGCCACTGCAGCAGCAACCCGAGAGTATGTGTGTGTGTGTGTGTGTGGTGCTGCTGCTGCGGCTTTTGTTGTGACATTTAATAGCCTACACACTGGCTAATAGTTTCCACGTGCCACCGATTTTCATTCATAAAACGACCACTTAAATCGCCTGAAATATACACAACATGTTGCTGATCGTCCTTTTTTGACGGCGAGTGGGGGACAGATTGTACGCGTAAAGGATACTAGAGCAGCGATAAGGATTACCTTTTATTGCTCGGAGGTTTGCCATTAATAGTAGCTTTTTTAGGGTGTTTTGTTTGGAATTTATATAGAATATTTCTATAGAAATGTTCTTAGAAATTGGAAGAAGCTTTGCTGGTTTTTGCTTACCCAAAATAATAAATTATACTTCAAATAATGCATTATTTAGAAAAGAATTCCATTTTAGTTTAAAATATTATAATATTTTAACGTTTAAAATTAAAAACGATTAATTTTTTATTTTTAAAAAACACTAGATGCATAGAATAACAATTTTTAGGACAATTATCATTCCGAAATCGATTGAAAGAAATTTATTATATTTTTTAAGCTCAAAATTTATCAAGAAATGTTTTCATCATATTAAACTATTTTTTTATAATAAAGTCATATTATTTCTTAGTAACTTGAATGGTTTTTTAAGGCCATATGCTGCACAAAATGTATATCTTTAATTTTTTCTTATTCCCTCAATATCATCTCATTTTAAACCTTGCCTTTGTTACCTTTTCAGTCTCCCAAATTCCAATCTAGTAACCCTAAATATGTATTAACAATCAGGGAGAGATTAGAGGCCCAAAAACAGTGTCAACATCAACCATCACATGCTCCTGTATCCACTTGCATCCAATCAACTTCCCCGCTCTCCTACAGCTCCTCCTCCAGCTTCCAACTCCATTTCCCCCGACCGTGACACATTGCGATAAAAATCAGTTGAAAAAGCCATGAGGTAAGCCACAAATTTGCGGTCAATTGGGTTTCGGCCTGTTGCCGCAACAATGAACAGAAATACACACCCAAACACACACCCAATGAGAGACAGACTGGCGGACAGACGTTGCATGTGCAACAAAAATGCATCAACGCATTGGCCAAAAAGCCAAGCGCGCGAAAGGAGCCTCCCATAAACACGTTCCCGCTGACCGTGCTCCAATTTATTTCTATTTTTTCCCCGCTGCATTTTCACACTTCAACGGAACGGGCTTCCAAAAAAAAAAGCATCACAACAAACACAAAATAAAGAACTCAAACCACGGGCCGTTGCATAAAAAGTGCAACAATTCAAATGGCCGAAAATCGGGGGTAGAGATGAGAAGCCTAGTGCAAAAATTCATGCAAAAATCGGCGCGTGCGAAAGTCGCAATGCATGAGAAAAAAATCAATGCAACAGCCACCGCAAACAAGCGGCCAAAAGGGGGGTCAGCTAAGGGGGTTGGGGAAGAGGGAGCAGGTCCTGGAAAACCCGCGAGTGCAGCGTCGATTGAAATCCCTAATAATCGCGTTGAATGCACTTCTCCCGCTATAAAAAAAGGCGAAACAAAATTGTTTGGAAAAAATGCAAAAATTCGAACGGGATTCGTTTTTAGGGTGGGGACAGAGTGCCCAGTCAACAGGCCTGAATGGAAATGACCTTCACTGATTTTTACCCTCGTTCTTTCTTGTTTTTTTTTACGCCTGCCACCAGGACATTGATATGCAGTGCAGGATAATCGTGGCGAGTGCAATCAAAGTGCACTGCAGCAGCAAAAATGGGAGAGTGATGCCGGAAAATAAAGGAAAAGAAGGGTTTTCGCAACACAGAAAATAAAATCAGATCTAAATAAACTCAAATTAAAGGTAATGTAAATTTATATCTATCTTTTTCTTTGGGTATTGAGTATTTGTTTATTTCGATTTTTAGTTGAAATTTTTTGTTTTAAGTTTATACAATATACAATATTACAGGGAGATCAATTTCATGGGTTTTTTAGATTATATCGGTCTCTTAAAAACGCATGAAATAGATCTCCCTATAATACTTATTTTTCAGCTTTACTACATCCAATATCCTTGACCCTGGTTCATCCTTCTTTTAACCATTTTTTGTGCACCCATTTCGCGATGGGCTTTTGGCCAACTGTTGAGCCCATACATACATTGCAACCGTGCAGCAATTTGTGAAAAAAAGCAGAAGGGGGCTGGGTGCCAGAGTGTGCGATAGGTGGGCGTGGCGTGGCGACCTTGACGCGTGTGCCGCATGCTGAACAATCGAATGGACAGCCAAATTGGCGGCGTCATCATCATCATCATCATCATGCCCCATGCCCATCCGCGGGCCGGGAATCCGGGAAAACTCCCGCTCCATTTTTTCCGGCTGCACTTTCTGGCGGCGATGCATCGCCGTTTTTTCGCTGTCATTGGCAACCTGCAACACACAACGCATATCGCATAGCGGCAGCAGCAGCATCAGTAGCAACATTTTTGGGGGCACGGCCCCGTTTCGGGTCGCGTTTTCGTGCGTGGCCCATTGAACAGCAGCAGCAGCAGCAGCAGGCGTTGCATGTGGCACATAGAGTGACCCCCTTTGTGCCACCGCCCTTGCTGTTTTTTCCTTTTTTTTGCCACGCTCACTGCAGCGCTGTTAGCGTCGCTGCCGGCACCGGCTCTGTTGCAGCAGCCGTGCAAATTTTCATTCATGCATTTTGTGTGTGCGTCGCGAGCAAATTCATTCAGTTTCAATGCCTCATTCATTGGAATGCAAAAGCGCACCGCTTTTTTTTTTTGTTGCCTTTATGCATGGCCGTATTGCGGCTTTGACTTTGGCCAGGTGTTGATGGCCCAAAAGCAGGTGTGAACTCGGGAAAAATGGGGAAAGGTAGCACAGCTTAGGGAACATTATAAAGGTACAATTAAATAAAATTTAAAATTGCCACAAAAATTATACTAAAAAGTTAAAAATATACAAAAAATATATGTGCTTGAATAAATATTAAAACAAATTTTTTTTAAAAATCAATAACCTCAACAAACTTTAAATTTAACTTTAGACTTAACAAAAGCACAGCTTAAACTTTAGTTAAAACAGAAATATTACAGAATTAACGAGTTCAAAGTGCCCCGTTACTACTCCGAAATTTGTCTTTCTTTTATTGAAGCCACTAAAAAATTAGGTGCTATTCCTTAGAAATCATAAAGCTATAAGCCATTTCCATCTATAAACACAGCAATATTGCACACACATCTTGAAATGAAAACAGAAGTCACTCAGAAGTCACTTGGCAATCATTCCTCCACCGACTTCAAACAAATCCCCTGACAATTACCTCGATTTCGCTTTTCCCTCGGCCTCTGCAATGCCTTTTTCTTGATTTCCGCTGCTTATAATAATCGTGCATTGTCAAACACCGCTGGTAATTATAAGAAATCTCCCCCCCAAGTTGCAAGGATGCACACAGCCTCAAAGATTTCTGCCTCGAATATTTCCTGGTTCGCCTCTGATTTTGGCTTTGTTTTTAATATTACAGCTGCTGTGTGTTTCATTGTGAATGTTTTTAATTAGTCTGGCAATCTTTTTTTGTGAGCTTTTGTCACAGCAACTTCAATCAGTCTTTGGGTTTTGTAATTTGTATTCCGCGGAAATTATGTCAATGTTGGTTTAAGGAATGATTAAAGAAAGGAACTATAAAAGAGGAGGAAGAGAGATTTATCAACTAAAACTAGAGAATTTCATAAGTTACTCTCTTGAAAAAATATTTCTTTTACCTTTTAAATAATATTAAATAAATCCTTAAAGCCCAGCCACCTTTAAGGATGACACTGCCGCTCCCAAGTGGCTCCTGTGATGGTCGCATATGGGCCCGCCGACAACTAATCCTTTGTCGAAGGATGCAGCTACCCCTCGACCACATGGCCCAACAACTTGCAACAACAGACGTCGTCGTCTGTCGATGCCGCTCGACAAATACAATAAAAAAAAAAGAAATTATTTGCCTGCGTCTGCACTTGATTCCACCGGAGGGTGTGGGCGTGGCAGCGGAGGCGTTCATTTGTATATAAATGCGATGCGGGAAAGGGGAGGCTCTCCAAAGGCTCCAAAGCAGCGACAATGGCCAAGTGGAAGCGGAAGCGACGCAATGCAATCAAATGGCGCAGCGCGCAAAATCTACAAAAACACAGAACCCAGGGCCCAGGCCCAGGCACACACATAGCAAAAGGCACAGATGGACTCACATGCAGCAGCAGCAGCAGGGGCGTTGGCTGGTCAGGAGCTGGGTTTGGGGGGGGCACTGGACAGTGGCAACTTGCAACGCACGCGAAAATCTTGCCAGTGGGGCGACGCCCGTCCGGGAAGAGCAGCAGAGCTAGAACCCGAGCCCAGGACCTCCTCCTAGTCCTGGTGGCTCGGTACAGTTGCGCCGTCTAAGCCTGCTGGCTTCAGCAACAACAGCATCAGCAGGAGGAGCAGCTCCACCCGCTGAAAATCCACCCACTTCTGACCCCCTTTTTCTGACCATGTTTTCGCGTTCGTTTTGCCGCGTTAACTGTCCATCAATGCGGGCCGAATGGTGGAGTGCACTGAGGGAAAACTATGTCATATTAAGATAACAAAATATAGATTAAATAAATTATCTAAAAATATAACATTTACAATATTTTAATTGATAAAAATATCTGTAAATTAACAAAGACATCATCAGTGATCCTTGAGAGGTAATAACACTTTAAGGAAACTTCGTTAATGGGTAACCCCATTTTTCCCCAGTGCATCTGTTTCTAACTCTAGCCTAGGTCTCGTCCTCGTCCTCGTCCACGTCCTGGTCGTCGTGGTCCCTCCTCCATCTCGTTCTCATTCTCGGCCGGCTGTCTATCTATTTGTGTCTGTGGCATGCACCCCTCTACCTGATCCCCAACTGCTCAATCTAAAGCAGAGCACACACCCCCGCCCAGATGGCCTGGCCCACCTCCCAGCCATCCCATGCCATATCCTATATCCTACACATCGCATATCCCCCACGATTCGTTTCCCAATCAGACAGCCAGCGGCGTCGTTAGCAACGCAACGAAACGCGACTCGGAGAGTTCGCCTGCATTTCCAAGTTCGGTGTGTGTGGATTTGAACCGACTGCAACCCCGATGGTCAGCGAGGACTTCCACTGTCCACCGTCCACTGTCCCCTGTCCCCTGTCCACCTCCACACCCGCTTTTAAGCCCTTTTTCATTGCCTTTTGCACCGAGCCCTCGGGGGGGTTTTATTGCGCTAGGCATTTTTGCATATTTGAGGCATCATCGCTCATCGCTTTTGTGTGTAAGCCAACTTTTAGACATGGTCGAAGGTAGGAACAACAACTGCCGCAGCTGGAGCTGGAGCTGGAGCTGGAACTGGAGAAGGAGCATTCGCAGCTGAGGAAGAAGAATCAGCAAAGGCCTAACCCTTGTGCCACGCCACCACGTCCTTTGGCTCGCCCATTTTCTGCATTCTCTAAGCTGCAACGTCGCCGTTGTCGCCGTTGCACTCTTCTATTTGGCGTTTTAATATGCAACATTTTTTCCCGCTGATCTCCCCGCTGGCTGTACGACATCCCCTGCATTCTGTTCCTTGAACCCCCCCTTGTTTTCGTTTGGTCACCTCCATGGTGGCACACTGGTGGCACTGGGAGAAAAGTAGAGTCTTAAATCAAGGAATATTTTATGAAGAAATCTGTAGAATTTATTATTAAAGGAACCAGAAAAACTCTTTTAATGATTATTAAGAGGTTCCACAAAAAAAAATTGCTTACAGATTTACATTTCTATTAAAAAATTATCTTATTCAGGAGATTGAGGCACAAGAATTTTAATTTGGATATTTTAAAGTGCATAAGTTTATTTGATGCATCTGAGTTTATTTGCTGATTTTATAAGAAAGTTAGGAATATGCTCAATATAAATTCCCAAAATATGATGGCTATGATTTATAAAATCTTAATCATTGCTTACTTTTAGCATAAATCGGTCTTTTAATTGTCATGTTTCTACGATCTATGTGCAATTTAAAACTTTAATATTAAAGGCCAAAACATGTATTCATTTTAATGGAAATATTAGATAAAATTAAATAAAAAATACCACTAGGTAGTTGCCGACGTAAAATGTAGAAGGAAAAGAAATACTTCAAGGATCTGTATGGAAAGCTCGATTTTTCCTATAATAAAAACATGCAAATTTAAGTGACTTAATCCACTATCTAAAATCTTACCCAAGACCAAGTTATGAATAAGTATTTTCGCTCAGTGCCCTCACACTCGCGGCAACCGTTTTATTTGTTTGTTTGCCTGTTCGTTCACTCATGTGTGTGGGTCAGACGGCGACCTCTCACCCCGAGCCGCAACTTTGTCTGTTTGGCTCAAATGTTGTCATCTTTCCCCGCACACTAGCACACACTTCCACACACATACACTTGCACACTCCGGTACACCCACGGTCGCCATCTCCCTTCGCTTTTCGCAGAGGCTTTCGTCGCTTTTTTGGACATCGTGCGTCCACATCCACATCCCTGCCCACGTCCTCCACGAACTCCTCTGCGCCCTGCGTCCATCTCCAATGTCCTTTCACGTCCGCGTCATCGTTTTGCTCGTCAGCGTCGTCGTCACCAGTTAAATACATAAATTTTCGTATAAACGCGTTCCGCAGTCGCGAGCCTAGCAGCCATTGCCCATTTTCCCCATTTTCCCAGCAAACGGCCAACAACAAACAACTTAGAGAATGCGTGATGCATTTTCCTGTTTCTGCGCTAGATCCAAAATTTTGTTTGCTGCAATTCATTTGCTGCCATAACCCCAAGAGCTGTGCAACTGAATGCTATTTTGAAAAGAAGATTTAACTGTTTTTGTAGATATAAATATTTGTTATTGTGTTAAAAATAAAAGTAAATATATACATAAATACTAAAAATATTGATTTCAGTTTCATTCGATGTTTATTTTTTATATCTAGCTTCCTTCTGAATTTTAAAGTGCGCATATTATATTATTAAAATTAATAAAAAAATATATAATAATAATTATTATGTTAGATTGATTGATAATAAATTTATGGAAAAATATCTCTTGAAAATATGAAAATATAGTTTCAAAAAATTCCTTTCGAAAGGCAGATCTGTACGAATGCTTAAAATCATGGAAGAATTATAAGAGCTAAGATACAAAAGTATCTGACGACATATTTAAACGTAATTTCAAGGCGGATCTCAAGAAAACTCAATAAAATAATATAATTAATTTGTATATTAATTGAATCACTTAAATACCCTTCCTTGTCAGAATTTATATTATCTAAACATATATTTAAAAATTATACTTTCAATCATCAAAAAATTGCAGTATTTCGTGTGATATTTTTTTGTTCCCCAAATATTCCCAATATAATTTAAGTAATAAGCAGACTAAAAACACAGACAAGTGTAAAATATAAATACAATTATGATCCATATTAACCACCTGAAATTAATTATTTCTGTCTTAAAAAACTGTTTCTTTTGAAACTAAAATCGCAATAAAATATTTAAATTGACTAAAACATAACCCAACAACATAAATTAACACCCTAATTAAAGGCAACTCATTAAGGTAACTCAGAGGCCTAATTGTCTATTCAGACACAACTATTTCGAGGGCTATTAATAAGCCAAAGTATCACTTAGCCGTCGTCGAATACCGGAAAGGGGCGAATAAGACCCATTAAAATTCGCATTTGCGGATCGCCAGGTGAATATTGAATGCTGAATGCTGAATTACTGAATTACTGCACTGATCAGAGACGATCCTCGATGCCCCTTCTTCAACTTTTTTGTTGCCTTTTCGCAGTGCCAATTCATGGCCGATGTTTATTGTGCGGTAATTATTTGTAAGCAACTGAAAACTGCAAAGGGGGAGCGCCAAACAGCCGCCATTTGCCAGTCACGAAAAAAATTTTGCATAATTTATGACTGGCTTGCGAGCTGGCCTCTCGCTCGCACGCTCACCTTGACGCTACCTTCGTCTCGCTCGCTCACGCCCGTTCTCCCGTGCGAATTTTGTTTTTCGCTAGATTTGTATTACTTTATTTTATGCATATTATAAATGCGCAAGGCAACAACAAATAATCAAAATGCACAAACACACACGCACGTACACTACTCACACACACACACAGAGAGACGAAATCGAGGCTGACCAGTCTCAGGCGATAGTTGCCATCGCCGCCGCCCCGCTCCATCACCCATCCGCCCCTTTGTCAAGAGCGAGAAAAAAGAAGAAAAATAGTTGCTGCTGGCCCCCAAAAGTGCAGGTGCAGCAATGCCGTTCGCGGGCAAAGAAAGAGAAGCGTCTCTTAAGCCCCAAAGAGACGGCAGCCACAGCAAGAGCATGAGAGAGCGGAGCGGAGACTCAATTCGCCGCACATCTTGTTTTTCGCCTAAGCATTTGTTTACAATGCACGAAGCGGCAGCGGCGTTGACAGCGCTGCCACCGACGATACCGCGCTGTTGCCGAGAGCGCCGCACGAAGAGAGCTATAGCTGACTTCGTAGTGGGGTTTTTGTTGCTGTTGGCGCTTGTGGGGGCGTGGGGGGAGGGCTTAGGTACCCCTAACGGAACTAATTAATGAAGCATCTTTCAGCCGAGTTTTATTCCTCACAAGTGTGCGTGAGATGCGGGAGAAGGAGAGGGAGAGAGTGATAGTTCGCGAGAGCAGATAGAGATATTTGAGGATTTTGAGAAGATCACTGCACTAAATATGCATTAACTATTTAATAAAAATTCTAATATTTAATATTTATTGGTAAAGATATTTTCAATATTTGGTAGTACTTTTTAGAACTAAAAGGTGGCTTTTTCGATATATTTAGATAAATTTATATATTTTGTTAATTCATAAAATGTAATACCTTGTGACAAATCAAAAAAAAAAGTATTATTTCTAAGGGAAATATTTAATTCTAACGATTTGAAAGTATCTTCAAAATGATTCTTAGTTCCCTTTTTTTCATCTCCCAAAAAAAGTCACCTTTTGCGATAGATAAGCCTCTCGAAATCGGACCCGAGCCACTTGCCAATATCGGCCGTATTTCGCTGCCTCTTTGGCTCGACAAGCCCCCCAATTTTTGGCAAGGAGTACTGGTCGGCGGTCCGTGGCCCCACATACTCTCCCTCCACGGCCCACCCAGCGCCTCCGAGTCCGAAAAACACTAGGCCTAAACTAAGCTCGCTCGCTCTTCGCCTGCAACGCAGTCGGCGCCTCTGCATTTTCGGGCCAACTTCCGTTTCCTCGCACGCACACACACGTGTGGGTGACTGCCTCTTGCAACTTGCGTCGCATCCTGTTCGGTGTTGCGCCAAAAATGCCCATTTTGGGGGTTGCAACGAAAGGCCGAGAACGAGGACGAGTGCGAGTGCGAGTGCGAGTGCGAGTAAAAGCCGAAGAGCGCAACGCAACGCAACGGAATGCGGCCGTAACGTTTACCGTTAGCCGGCGTTTTTTGGCGCCCAACGCTGCCTGCCTCTCAGTCGCCACCGCCTCTGTCTCTGTTCTGTCTCTGCTTTTGCCTCTGCCTCGGTCGCTTGTCTCTGTCTCTTGCCTCTATCTCTTTCTCTGTCGCTTTTCCTTTTGCGACGCCGGCAGCGGCGGAGAAGCTCGCAATTCGCGAACTATTCGCAACTTCGTCGCGAACTCAGTCGCCGCCTGAGAGCAACAACTACAACAACTACTGCACCAGCAGCAGCAGCAGCAGCAGCAGGCAGGCAGGCAGGCAGTAGCAGTGGCAACATCCACATCACACAGCCATAGCCACAGCCCGACCCCTCAGTTTTCCCACACAGCGCCATCGTCGTGGCCATCGCCTCGCCATCGCCGTCGTCGTCGTGTGTTAAGTTTGTTTTGAGTTTTTCCGTATCAAAATGTGCAAAACGATTTCAGTCTAATTCAGACGCTCGTGCTGAGAAGACTTTTGGCCCTGTTTGTTGGCCAATAACCATACTCATACAGAACAGAACGGAACAGAACACGACAACGAGGCGACCGAAGCGAAGCGAGGCGAACGAGACGAACTGCAACTGCAACTGAAACTAAAAGAACGTAACGTAACGTACCGAGGCGAGCTAATTGCCAAATGGCCACGTAGTGCGCGCAACGTAACGTGAACGTAAACGTAACGAACACCTATACCAACACACAAACACACACACACACACACTTACACATGTACATGCCCGCGCTCAGTTGAGCGTCGTAATTGTCGCGGTTTCTCGTATCTTTTTTTGTATCGCTATGTAAAGCGAGTCGCGTTCAACGATTGACGATTAACGATCAACGAGTAACGATCAGCGAGTAGCGAGCAAAGATCAGCGATCCGTGCACAAAATGGCGTCGGCGCAGGCGGAAACGGATGTGGTAGTGGCGCCCGAGCAGGCACAAGTGACGCAAAGGCAGCGCAGCGGTGGCACAGGCAAAGGAGCCAGTTCCGGGACAGGATCGCCGAAGAGTAATCGCAGCTCGCCGGGCCAGGAGGAGAAAAACATCAAGACGGAGGATCGTACTTCCCCAGGCGCAGGAGGAACCTCTAAGGAAGACGAGAAGGACTCGACAGGCGGCGGCCTGGTAGGATCCTCACCCGTGAGCTCGCCCCAGGGTCGGAGTTCCTCGGTGGCCTCGCCCAGCTCCAGTTCGCAGCAGTTCTGCCTGCGCTGGAACAACTACCAGACCAACCTGACCACCATCTTCGATCAGCTGCTGCAGAACGAGTGCTTCGTGGACGTGACCCTGGCCTGCGACGGTCGCTCCATGAAGGCCCACAAGATGGTGCTCTCCGCCTGCTCTCCCTACTTCCAAACCCTCCTGGCGGAGACGCCCTGCCAGCACCCCATCGTGATCATGCGCGACGTCAACTGGTCGGATCTGAAGGCCATTGTGGAGTTCATGTACCGCGGCGAGATCAATGTGAGCCAGGATCAGATAGGACCTCTGCTCAGGATAGCCGAGATGCTGAAGGTGCGCGGCCTGGCGGATGTGACCCACATGGAGGCGGCCACGGCCGCTGCAGCGGCAGCCTCGGAACGCATTTCCTCGCCCAAGGAAAGTGGTGCCTCCACCGGAGGCGGAGGCCAGTCCAGGACCGAAACCGAACGGGATGCCGAGGAGCTGCTGGCCTTTATGCAGCCAGAGAAGAAGTCTCGCACGGACTGGGATCCCGCAGAGCTCCGACTATCGCCCTTGGAACGGCAGCAGAGCAGGAATGTAAGGAAACGACGTTGGCCCTCGGCGGACACGATCTTCAATGCCCCAGCTCCACCGAGTCCGCTGAGTAGCCTGATAGCCGCCGAGCGGATGGAGCTGGAGCAGAAGGAGCGCGAGCGGCAGCGGGACTGCTCGCTGATGACGCCGCCACCCAAGCCGCCGCCGATGAGCGGCAGCAGCGGATCGGGCTCCCGCCGTCTCGAGTCGGCCATCCATGCTCTGGACATGCCCTCGCCGGCAGCCACGCCGGGACCGCTGTCGCGATCCTCGCGCCCCCACTCGCAGAGTCCCCAGCAGCAATCCGGTCAGCATTCCCTACCCCTGCCCCTGCCGCTGCTCCCGCATCATCATGCGCCGCCACCTGCCCCACATCCCGCCCAGAGTTCGGCCAGTGGTCACCACCCGCCTTCACCTGCAGGTGATTCCCGCTTTCCCTTGGGCCCCTCCGCGGCCGCCATGGCCGCTGCCATGGAGTTGAGTGGCCTTGGAGGAGGCCCACCTGCCGAGCCACGTCTTCCGCCTCCATCGCCGCACCATCATGGCGGCGGAGGAGTGGGCGTTGGAGTGGGAGGAGCTGGGGTGGCGGGTTCCGGCGGAGGATCGTCGCTGGCCGATGACATGGAAATCAAGCCGGGCATCGCCGAAATGATCCGAGAGGAAGAAAGGGTGAGTGGAGCTTAATTTATTGTGGGGAAACTGTTTATATTATTCATAAAGTTTTTAAAAGGGATATGAAGGATGTTATATAATGAAAAACAATCCTTAAATAAATGTGATGGATTTTTCTAAATTGTTCTAATATAAATGATTTCGCCTTTATTTTATCTATATTTCCTCACATGATAAATGAGCAAAGTGTCCAAATAGTAAAGTGTCAAAAATTCATTAGCAAAATATATTGCCTTATGAGATTAACAAATATTAATTTATAGAAAGAGATTTATCAATTCATTATAATTTATAT
>JAEIIJ010013727.1:0-12747 GCA_018904815.1 Drosophila ogumai | reverse complement strand
CAAACTTTAGAGGCTTTTCTATTATAGATCTAGATCTAGCTTGAAATAAGCCAAACTGCCACCACTGGTGTATAAACAGTTGGTTGAGAAACAGAAGAAGAAAATATAAACAGTTGGCAATTGGGAAAGAAGAAGCAGAAAACATATTTTTGGCCGAAATGGACAGCGTAAAAACCCATTTCCATTATTAAACGAAACGCCAACGAATCAGACAACGCAGATATAAAGAAAAAACAGCAGATAACGGGAGGGAGCTTGGCGGAAAACGGCAACATATGGATGTCGGCCGCAAAACGTAAACTCCGAGATAACGAAAGAAGTAACGTGTAAAACTGTTGTTGTTGCGCCGCTGACTGGCTTGTTGCGTAGCAATATTTTTATATGTATTCACTGACTGTATATTCCAGGTGACACGATACCAGCCGACCGATACTAATATATAATGGTAGCGGCAAAGTACGAGCGCCTGAGTGCCAACGACGGCGACAACAGCGGCGACGGCGGCGCAACGGCGGGAAACCATCATCATGGTAATAGCGCCACCTCGGAAGACGAGGAGATCGAGCTCGATTTGGGCCAGCACAAGATAGGGCCAAACAATGGCAACCAGACACATCGGACGCAACGGCAGAGCAACTTCAAGTACGCCGTCAGCAAGGCTGATTCTTCAGCTGGAACGGAGGGTGGTGATACCACGCAGGCACGACAGGAGAACATGATGATGCAGATGGCCGTGGGCACGCTGGCCATCATCCTGCTCTACCTTACCCTCTCCATCTCGCTGACCTTCTACCAGACGGACATCAACCGGCAGATGCCCTTTCCCCTGGCCATTGTCACGTACCATCTGATGGTGAAATTCCTGCTGGCAGCCCTGGTCCGGCGGATTTACAAGTTGCGGGTGGGCAGATCCCGTGTCCAGCTGGACTGGCGGGTGGCGCTGCGCAAGATGGCTCCCACCGGCGTGGCCAGTGCAATCGATATTGGCTTCTCAAACTGGGGCCTGGCTCTTGTGCCCATCTCTCTGTACACCATGACCAAGTCCTCGACAATTGTGTTTATACTGCTGTTTGCCATTGCCCTGGGACTAGAGAAGAAGGTGAGTGTATGAGAGAATAGATGACTAAACCTGAAAAGCGTTTTAGGGGAATTAACAAAGTTTACTTTGAAGTTTTTACTTTAATTAAAATAAATCCAATAGATATTTATTTCCACCGCTAGCTCCTAATTTTATTTAATTGTTAGCTTTTTAATAAATGTAAAAAAAATATATTTTACTTTTTTGTAATCATAAACATCGCAATATCAATTTTTATCAATATATCTTTATCAGTATCTATTATTGAATTTAAAAAGTGATTACAAAGTTGAGTGATGAGGTTTTTCTTTGTGATAAGAAAACCACAAAGAAAAGATAAAATATATTCATAGGAGCATTTGCATCAAGTTCTTGGCGATATTTTTTGGAAAAAAAGTTAGGTAAACCCTAATGAAAGGATGACAAGCTTTTATTTATTTATACTAAAGATTAAAGACTTTTTTTTAATTTATGGTTACGTTCTTTGTTGCTTTAGATTTTACTGCAGTTGTTTATAAAGTCAGAGATAAGAAAAGTCAGAGTAAAGATATTTTTAAACAAGTTTAAAACCTTCAAATGCTTCGTAAAAGAATATCTTAAATTATTTAAGCTTCAAACAAAATGCGCTTTAGAAAGAATGTGAAAATCTCCTATCAAAGTATATATAGATTAATAACCTTATTTGCTTTTAGAGCTGGTATCTGGTGTCGATTGTGGGCCTGATAGGCACCGGCCTAGTGATGTTCACCTACAAGTCCACGCAGTTCAACGCCCTCGGCTTCTTCTTTATCCTCTTCGCATCGCTGAGTAGTGGCCTGCGCTGGAGTTTCGCCCAGTTCATTATGCAGAAATCGAAGTTGGGATTGCACAATCCCATCGACATGATCTACTACATGCAACCATGGATGATTGCCTCCCTAGTGCCGCTGGTTTTTGGAATCGAAGGTTGGTTTTAATGAATTTAGAATTGAGTAGAAAACCTTTAACCCCTCCTCATCTTAACAGGTGTCAAGCTGGTGAAGGTCCTAGAGGATATGCACAATTACACCTCGCATGAGATCACCTGGGCCATTGCCCGGATCACGTTTGGTGCTCTGCTGGCCTTCCTCATGGAGTTCAGCGAGTTTCTGGTGCTGTGCAAGACCTCCAGCCTTACCCTCTCGATAGCCGGGATCTTCAAGGATATCTGCCAGCTGGCCTTGGCCGTGACCCTGAAAAAGGATCAATTGAGTCTCATTAATGTGATCGGTCTGGTGGTCTGCCTGGCGGGCATCGTGTGCCACCTGCTGCACAAGTACTCCAGCATGAAGGAGGCGCAGAAACACCAAAAGGCCATGGCATTTGACAACGACAACGAAGAGTCCTCCGGCGAATATAAGTTCAACACTGGCGGCGGCGACGGGGGTCCTGGCAGTGCCATCATCGGTGTCCATGTCAGCAAAGCGCACTCGACGCTGACGGTGCCACTGCTGGAGCAAACCGATTCGGAGGACGAATCGGGCAATGATCCTGGCAACAACAAGCAGAATGCCTCCGACGTGATCTTCGATGTGCTGAAAAGGCGCGATATGCAGCGATGAAGGCGGCTGCACAGCTGCCAGCCTCTTGTACAGATGTCCGGTGACATGGACGCCGTTATCCTGTAAATGTTGTAAATTCCAACGAGTCCTTTCTCCTACTTAAACCCACACAGAACTCTACTTACGATACTGGGATAGCCAAGCAGGTTTAAGTTAGTTTTGAAATTTGTAATTTATAATTATTTTAACAAATGTGTATGTGAGCTGTCCAAGTTAAAATATTTCCCTGATGATGACAAGACAGCGTGGAGATGTCTGAGTAAACTTTGGGCCACATTGCTGAATGCGCTTTTGCATTTATAATTTCAATGAAACTTATTAAGAGCATTTCAAAAACGTTTTCGCTGCATTTCCCTTTTGCCCAAAGTGAACTGATTCACCTCCCATGCAAATATATATCTCGCTTTTTAATATTTCCAAAATTAACCTTCTCTATGCTTTAAGAACTTGTGTAAAAATAAGACATAAGACAGCCTTAACAATCCTTTCAAATGTTCCTTAATTGTTTGCATTCCAAGATCGGACTTTAACTTTAAGTTGTAAGTTATAAGCAAATGGGCCATGTTGTTTTCTGTTAGAAAATATAATTACGTCTTTATTGTTATTAATTGACAATGTAATGTTTTCTTTTTGATTTGTTGAGTATTTTTTGACGTTTTTGTATCCATAAATTTATAAGTAAGTTCGATTAAATACTAAATACATATATATCTCTATATATGAATAACTAAATGATTTATGATCCACGATATTGGTAGTTTGCTCAACTCAATTGAGCAGCCACATATCGGACTTTGACCAATGTCTTCTGCGACCCAAAGAACTATTTGGATTTTAAACAAAGAACTATTTTTGGTTTTTAGTCATTAGACTTGTTCAACAATTTTGGTTGCTTGCCTTGAAGTGGTCTGCAATATTTTTGCAACCCAAACAACTATTTGGATTTTTGGTTTTTAGTCATTCGACTCGTTCAAAAATTTTGGTTGCTTGCCCTACAAGTCACCGAAATTGTTGAACGAGCCTAATGTTCACTTCAAAATCCAATCGGACAAGTTTGCGCTGGTGGGCCTTAGATGTCTTCATATTGCCGCTCAGATAGAGGCCTACACTGCCAACGACTACAAGAGGGTTGACACGGTGATAACGCCAAACGTCTCCACCTCCAGGGTTGTGCTAATCTCATGGACAACATACTGTTTAGACACAGCCAAAGGTTCCTTGAAGTTTGTGTCTGCACTCAAGGATTCTATAAATTCTGCAGTTGCGGGCAAGGATTCCTTGAAGTCTGTGTCAGGTTCATTGACCAACCAAAATTTTTGAACGAGTCTAATGATTAAAAACCAAAAACCGTTTTGTTTAAAAAGCCATACAGCAACCAAACCTAACCGCCTAACCGAGCAATTTCGGTTGCTTGTATGGCGGTTTGTCACTTTCTGTGTCATCTTCCTGGCGGCGACGCTTAAGGGATGCCTTATGTTCACGATATGGCGAGTCTACAGTGGGAGCTGGTTCCGGCAGCTGCAAGACTTCTGTGATATCGAATCCAGAATCGGGGCTGGACCAATTTGGGTTGCTCGGTCCCATACAATGTTCGCAAATATTTAGCTCCCTGTCAAGCTCTGGCACCAAAACTTGTGGCGGCGGCGGAGTATTCTGATAGTAATAATACATAGTTATTATTTTCGAATAGGGCTCCACCTGGGCCTCCGTGTAAGTGGTCAAATCAATGAGATACTGCGACCAGCGCTTGACCCCATTCATCTGGCGAACGGCTGAAATGCAGGCGGCGGCCACTAGAGATGGTGCTACATTGCCTAATGTGGTAACTGAAAAGAAGAAAAACAATGGTTTAGCAAAGGTTAACAATAGACCACTCCAAACTTACAGGTCAAAGTAAAATTGGCCAGGCGGAGCAGCTGTTGGGCGAGTTTGGCCAGCATTTCCTCGAAGCTTCCGAATCGCTGATACGGCACTATATAGTGATCTCGCTCGTAGCCATCCAGCATACGAATATAGTTATGGAAATCGGTGTGCGTAAAGAAGGTGCAGGAGAACATTTCCACGAAACTGGCTGTGGTGGGATGTATCATATCAAAATTGAAGAAGCGAAGGATCTTACGCTCCACCACCTTGTACTCGTTGGCAGTGTAGGCATCCTTGACCGAGCGATTCATTTCGCTATAGCGCGGTATGAAGGCATCGGTGTCCTCTATCTGAGCGCCAATATGAAGACATATTAGTCCCACCAGCGGAAACTTCTCAGAACGGATTTCGAAGTGGTCTGCAAAGCGATCCAGGTAGTACATGGCTAAAGGGAAGATAAGCTTTAGGTTTCAAATCCCTCAATTCTCTTCTCTGCAGTGCTCACCCAAGTGAAAGGCGCAGCGACTCAACTTGAACGCGCGTGTCACTTCCTCCAGAATTTGCATGGTCTCCTGACGCTCTTTCAGCTGCGGTGACTGATACTTGAGCGGACGACGTCGCTGCTCCTGCTCTTGCATCGACTTAAAGAAGTCACACGCATAGTCGGTCTGCCATTGCGTTTTTCCCAAGCGCTACAGTTAATTCAAAACACTTTTTTAATTATACAAAACTTGACTAGCGCAAGTCTCTTTACCTTTAACTCGGTGTACTCTTCGTCTGTTTCATAATTTTCCTTGAACATGAAAATGTTCTGCTCAACTTGTGGATTGGTCATGATGGCTTCGTAATGACTTATAACTAACAAGTTTGACCTTTAGTTAATTTAAAGGCTCTTAATATCTAACTTTAACACTTTTCGAACTTGCCTAACTCATTACGAATAAGCGAATAAAAGAAAACGAAGAACTGCCGCCAAAACGGTTCTTGCCAGAGCTGCCACTTCTTGAAGCTTGCTATTTACATACTTTCGAGGTGTTGCCGGACCGACTTACGAAAGATCCGAAAAGAAAGTGAATAAAATGTATTTAATTTGCAACAAACGCAAAAATATTTGTTTTAATACAAAGAAATACACACCATGTTACAAAATATTATAAAGACGGCTTGATTTCTGTTGGCGTTCTTTTCTTTTGCATGTTTTCTAGAGAGAATTTTCCTACATTTAACTTCCAACGCATACAAACATGCATACGAAAGTATGTATATATGTATGTGTGTTTATGAAGAAGCCTGTACCTCTCTGTCTCTCTCTCATTCACTCTTTAGGAATGATTCCTTAGCAACTGTAAACCCAAAAGATGAATGCAAATACAGTGTAACAAAGATACATATATGTATGTACATATTTACATATGTATTAACATATTTTATTTAATGAAAGCATTTAAGTAGTATTTTGTGTATTCTGCTTCTGCTTCCTTCTTAGTTGTATTCTTCATTTGAGTTGTCTTCGTATTCCTCTTCCTCGTCTTCGTCGTCTTTTTTGTTTTCGTTGCCCATCTCTTCATTATCACTGTCCTCGAGCGCCGTCGCCAAACAATAAAAACGAAGCGGATTTATCCAAATATCGTCCCTTATGAAATCTCCGATATAATCAAACTCTTTATAAGTTGTTTCCGAAAACCATTCGAAGAAAGTCTGGTACGCGGTCGAAGTCTTCCGCTTTGCCGACAGGCTCATGCCCTTCTTCCACATGATTTTTGTACTAGTGGCAGTGGTCCAATCTCCGGTTTTAGCATTTCCAAAACGGATCTCCTTTGTGAGCACCTTGTTTTTGAAATATGGGTTATTGTAGAAGTATATGTGGATACGATAGCCCATGTCGACTTTCTCCAAGTTCTCGACCTTGAGTTTCTTTATTGAGCGTAATCCCTCTTCTCCTAACCATTGGATGATTCTTGGGTGATTGAGGAACGCGGTTCCCCAGAAGTTTGGGAGCCGCTCGATCGCCTTGTTGCGCTTTTCGTACAAGGGCTGACGCAGTTTCTCGTATTTGTCCTCCACACTGAGAATCTCGTTGCTGGTCATTAGGTTGAGCTCGTCGATTTCCTTTTGGCTCTCAATAAGCTGCTCCAGCAGTGCCTTGGAAATTCTCGACATTTTTTTTTTTAATTGTTAATTGCGGAGAAATCTTAGAAATAGCGTTTGATTTGAGCAAAATGCTTTTGCGTCGCAGCTTTCTGGAACTCACTGGCGAGACAGCTAGTTTTTTTAGGGTCCTGTCAAACTGCAGCTGGAAAATAAAAGCGATTTGTAGCCACACAAACAATCGATTAAAATCGATACTAAAATAATCAACGGATTTGGGTTTGAAAAAAACTACGAATTAGGAAGGAGACTAAAGGGCGGAATAAAAGATAAAGCATAAGTAAATATTTTTGTATATTAAAATAAAACACTAATTACGGTCTTTGTTATAAATCCATTGTAACTAAGCATTTTTATTTATAGGTTTTAATGCTTGAGAAGGCCAATAAAAAACTAATCAAATTAAATAGAAAAAATGTAGAACTAATGTTCAGTGTTATTCAATTTATTGTATTTTTTTTCCAACTAAATCTTAAACATTTCTTAATAGTTAATTTTTGTTTTCAACCATCATAGTTTAAATCAAGTTTATGTTCCTCTTTGACAAATTTCGATATATTAATCAGAATATCGATTTATTGCGCATATATCGTAATTACATGCCAGATCTTAGATACCAAAACTAATTAAATGTAAATTACTGTCAGTGTTTATAATTTTAAATTGTTCGAATATAAGAGAAAGCAAGCAGACATCGAACTTCAGAGGTACATATCCTTTTCTTCCTCTTCCTCTTCCGCTTCGTCGCCGTAAACAATGGAATCGGGCAACTCACAACCGAAAAGCGCATTGTTGTGGGCACAATAGGTAATGTAGCGGGACCATGAATCGTCCAGGGCGAGAAGATTAGGATTCCCAAAGACAACCATCATGGCACGGGCGCGGGATATGGCCACGTTCATTCGCTTGCTGGATTTCACGAATCCCAATGACAATTGGGAGTCAGAGCGGATTAAAGCCTGCGAGGAGCGCACCGTAGAGATGAGCATTATGTCGCGTTCCTGCAAATATGGGACATGCCTAAAATATAATGAAATATCCAAATAAAATTGGGCTTACCTGTCCCTGGAATTCCTCCACAGAACCAATCTTTGGCATGACCACATCGGTGCCTACGAAAAGATTCCTGATCGTCTTCACCTGCTTGGCATATGGCGTGAGTATTCCAATCTGATCCTCGTGGACATTGGCCCGATATAGAGCAATGGTCGTGAAGAATACTTCCTTGGCCTCCAGCGGATTGTACCAGGAGGGCGAGTCACTCTCCTGCATGTTCTTGCCATCGATGCCAAAGAAGAAGGCCCCCTGCTTTGTCGGTATATCCTTAACGGGTTTGAAAACCACTCTAGCCTTTTCCAGCAGCCGAATCTCTCGCGAATCTGTTTCACTAACCATTGGGATCAGTTCGTCGTCGTAAAAGAGCTTGCTGTACGTGCACATTATCGAGGGCAGTGCTCGGTAGTTGTTTAATAATTTGGTCAGGCACATGGGATTATAGCCAGAGCTATCGGGAAATCTCTGCAGGTCCTTCCTATAAGGATGGCGGTCTAGCAATCTCTCCAGAAACGACTTTCTAAATTCACTATTACACGAAAATCGGTTGAGGACAATTGCCTGCAGCTGGCGAGGATCGCCGGCTAAAACCACTTGACTTTTGTTCTTGACGAGCATGGAAATAGGAACCATTGTCTCTGGCTCTGTGCACTGGCCTGCCTCGTCGATGAGCACGTGGGTAAAGTGACCGGTAGGGAAACCCATTTGCATAAAGTTACCCAAAGTGGTGTTGGTCGAAATAGTGACCCGGTGGCGTCCAATGAACTTCATCTGGCAGCGCAGCTTCAAGCCCGATTCGGTAATGACCATCTGCATGAAAGCAAGGAAAGATTACTATTAAAATATATTCTCTTTCCTTTGAGAAGGATATACGTACACTATCGGCACAAGTGCCCGATGTTCCAATGTCCACTGTGGCACAATAGCTCATCAGCTCTGGCGGAATCATCTCCTTCTCGATCTGATTGAATGACACAAGACGAACAAAATCTCCCTGCGGCAGGACATTGCTTTCAATGACCCTCTTGGTGATCAAATCCGCCGAGCTATTGGATGGCGTTCCCACCAGAACTCGGGCGCCTGGTACATTCTCCGCCAATTGCAGAAGCACCTCCACAAGGGTCATAGTCTTTCCAGTGCCAGGTGGCCCGAATATTACATACGGCAAATTCTGAGACTCACCACGTAAGATATTGAATACAGCTCGTTTTTGGATGCGATTAAGTGTTGGATTAAACCACCTCATCTTTGAATCGTAATGGTACATATCCTCCTCGTCCACCAACCTAATATCCAGCTGCGGCTGCGGCCGTTTTTCCAACTTAGTGGGAAACAAGAAATCCTCGCCCATAACGGATATTATTCTTGAGATGCCAAAGTGCTGCTTGCGAAGACCGAAACGCGAAAAGCCAAACTCCAGGCGGTAATCCTCTCCATTGTACTTCTCCTGGAAGCTGGCGTTGAATTTGAGTAAAACGCGATTGCAGAGAACCTTGTGAACAATGCCCTCGAAGGTTTTGTTGCCCTCCTTCTGGTTACTGTCCGCCCAGGGATTAACGGCACGCACCATATCGCCAATGACCAGCGAGGGACGACGCTCGGCCAGATTCTCAATTAGCAGTGATAGATATTCGCCGTCTCGCTGGAAGTGCGCCCGATCCCTGTCGAAATTTCTGATAAGCACGAAATACTCAATCTCTTCGAGATGCAAAAACAAGCTGAAGATCTGCACATAGTTCTTGGTGTTCAGAGTCTCCTTGAAGCATGGATACTGGTGCTCAAGGGTCGCGAACATTTCAGACTGCCGTTCGGTGGTCAGGTAAATATGGCGTAGTTTTTCGGGGACCTCATAGTAAATAAAAAAGTTTAATTTAAAAATTACAAATTGGACATTAAATATTGAAAATTAAAAATTAATCATTAAATATTTAAAATGGAGAAACTAAAAATATCAAATAAAAGAATTCCATTAAAAAATCAATAATTTAAACTTTAAATTTAAAATGTAAAAAAAATTAGCCTGAAAATCCAAACTTACATCATATTGACCCAAACGAAGGGCCACAAAGCGACGCCTGGTGGTTACGGATTGTCCTGGCACCACGTCCCTTGGCGTGGACCAAACCTGGTTGGCATAGAATCGGGATCTCTGCAAAGCCGTCCGTCCAGGAGCCCTAAGAACATCGGCTGCAACCATACGCTTCTCCACAGTGAGCGCCTCCTCCTCCGTTTCGCACACGATGACCGCTATACTGTTTCTCATTTTGAAATTTCCAAAGTCAAGTTCAAATTTTTCGGAGGCTTCGCCCATAAACTTGGTGTAAACCTCCATTAAAAGCGTAATCTCTCCATCTATAGGTATGTCAATAGGCTTCAAAGGCTCAACCACACTCAGCTGAGATTCACCTACGTTTTGCACGGTCACTTGTTTAAGGTTCAAAGCACGATTTACATTATTGCGCACCTTCAGAGAGATTTGATATCTTTTTTGGAGCTCTGTTGTAATGTGGCGAGTCTGGCCTATTAACGATACAGATTGGCATTCGTCCAGGGCACACGAGCTGAGAGTGGGCTTAAATTTTATCACCCCAAAGCTCTTCTCCATCAGGGTCAGCTTAATAGCGCGCTTTGTGAATTTCGACTTTGGGAGTAAGAATTAATAATTTCATTTAATTGATTATATATTTACAGTCCTTAACTTTAATCATTCCACTTACATATTCACACTCGATGAGATCCGCGCGTACCAGGTCACCCAAATGTAGGTTCACGCCGGAAGGTACATCCGCTTTTAGGACGTAAATGTGCTTGCCAAGCAGTGATAAATTCTCATAGACACGCTCCACGACGCACTTTTGATCAGGTTCGATGCGCTGGGGAAAGACTTTTGTCACCTGCAGAATTTCACCCTGCTTGTCCACAAAGTCATCGTCAAGTTGCACTTCGCACACGAGGCGCACACGATCGCCCTCCTGGGGCACAAAGGCGGTTTCAACGTTGTCCAGCTTAACTTCAAACTGACCGTACTCCGTGTCCACTTCAATGAGAGATGGCTGGCGAGAGGTAATTAGGCCCAACACATTCCTCTGCTCAGTTTTGAAGGTGGTAGGTTTCTCGATCCTGAGTTTCTCCACAGCTTCTTGGATCTAAACGGGATTGGGGGTATAATGAAATTGCTCTTTAAAATTATGAAATATAATATACCCTGTCCACGGATGCATCCTCCCAGACATCCTCTACAATGCGCTGCACCTTGACAACTTTGGGGACATCACTGGGGTTCTTTTGAAAGGTCAAATATTCCACCACGCAGCCAATGCTCAATTCGTGAAAGACACAGTCCGCAGCTTTACTATCGAAATAAATGTAGGTGTCGATAGCTCCGTTCGAAGCGGTCAGACTGGTTATCACTCCCTTTTGCGATGAACATAGGCTCTCCTTGTTTTGATTGATGTCCATGCCGTTAAATTCCTGCTCTATCTGATGGCTTTGGTTTGAAATTAAGGGCTCCATGCCACTAGATTGATTGCCCTGCCGGCGGAGTTTGTTTTCCTCCTCCTTTAGCTGAAAATCCAAAAAGTTGTTCTCCCGCTCCATTAGCTCTCGTTTTAGCTCCTTTTCGCGTTCCGCGTTTCTGAACCACGTGCGCAGTAATGAAATCATTTTGGTGTTGGGTTTGGTTTTCGGTCTGTTCTGCTCGTATTATGTGTCTCTACTGGGCGGGCTTCTTGTCGAGGCTTTCGTACATCCAGTCCGTTTCGCTGAGATAGCCCAACTCCTTGCGCAGATTCTGCAGACGCTTTGAATGGGTCTCCGGCGTCTCCTCCACCGAGACCTCGGACTGCGATTCTGCTTTGTCAGCAGTGCTCTCGGGTTTCTTTGCCTAGAAGATGGAGAATGGGAACATTGTAAACATTTGAGAATCAAATTGAAGTGTTTTTTTTTTTTTTATTATTATTATGGAATATACGACTATGAGAGCCTCTTGTGAAACTTAAAGTGCTTTGTTGGCCATCGAGTTTAAAACTTGAAGTTCCTCTATACAAATTTGTATTATTAATTTTAATTATATTATTATTTTAAAAATTTTTTTATTGGATTTTTTTTTTTTATAAAAATTAACGCAGCAGTTGTAGAAGTTTATGCGCAGCTTTAAGGGTAGAAAAGAAAAAGAGATAACGGTGCTTAGAAGTGTTAGAGGGAGACGACTAGAGGGTCCCAAAAACATAAAAAGAAGACATATAAAACGGACAAGAAAAGTTAATCAAGCAAGCGCAATGAAACAAAACTGCATCGCTTGAATGGACCAGTTAAAAAACACACCCATGAAGTATTTATATAAATTAATAAATGAAACTGCAGATTTTTTTTTTTACTTGATTATTGAATTATAGCCGAAACGCACACATACAACATGCGGGGAATTTACCGTTATAGGAACACTCAATGGAACCAGTCACAAAATAAAGCAAAACAGTTATTTTTTGTCTCTTGCCCCTCCTGCTGGCACTCGCGCAAACACGCACAGAAAAAAAAAATCTGCCAACCTCTGCGCCGGTGACTTCTCCGGGACTATTACTGACTGCGCCACTTGTAGATGCTTCTTCCTTGATGGTTACACCGCCGGACGCTTCGCTGGACATCGTCCACACTTCACAGGAGTTTAGTTACGGACCGTGTAATAGTGCAGTTATTGGCAGTTGTCAGTCGTTTTTGCGCCTTGCCTTCGCCTATTTATAATCAGTTTCGACTCCGCACTGCGATCGAACTGCTGTGGACACTCGCTAAACGGGAAAGTAGTGAAAAATCAGAAACTTGAACGAAAGCCGGCAAAAGCGTCAAAATTAGGGATGTGGAAAACATGAAAGACGTGCGATCAATGTCCCTATCGGTACTATCGATGTTTTATCGTAAATACGATACATCGATGTTGTTTTCAAATATCGAGGAGTGGTGCAGCGGGACCGCGAACTGAACTATTTAAATATAAGTAAAAATAAATAATAATAATAATAAATAATAAAT
>JAEIIJ010013726.1:0-14706 GCA_018904815.1 Drosophila ogumai | reverse complement strand
AAAGATAACGGTTTGAGCAGCGTGAGCAAATTGAGCCACTGCGTGCCCATCGCTGGTTTAATTTGATTCAATGAACGCGTCCAGCGTAATTACGGGAAATGGCAAACTCAATTGAAAAACAAAATTTGTACAAAATGTTTACTCAATTAAAGCGAATCAACTTATTTTCCGTTTTTTTTTTCGCAGAGCTGTTAAAGCAACTTTAAATTTGTGTTTATTTTATTTTTTTAATTTGCCCGCCAACAAAAAGGGTAGAAAAACCCCAATATTGCTTGGGGTTTGGGGTGTTGAGTCGGGTGAGCAATGCAAATAACGCAAAAAGGGTTTTTGTTTTGTTTCTGGTTCCTGGTTTTCTGTGTTCTAGCTGAAGCAGACAAAGGCCACAACAGTTTTACAAAATGTATAAAAAAAAAAAAAGAAAAAACAGCACCGTGTTCGTTCAGAGAAAGTGCCACCAACCGAACTGCAGTTGCAAGTTGAAAATATTCCTTGATATCCTGGTGCAATGCCTAGGCTCTAGAGGCCTGACTGTATTTAATGGCAGACGAATTTGCATGCACCAAGGATTGCATTTGCATAAAAGTCCAAGGGAAAATTTGTAATTGCCATGCACTTTGGTTTGAAGCCGGCCAGGCAAAAAATGTGGAAGCTAGAATTGCATATTTGTGAGTGAGAAATATATATAAAAGTGGCTAGGATATGGCATAATAACTAGCTAAGACTATAAAAATTGTATTTTAACTCTAAAAAAAAGCTTTGACTTTGCTTAAATTCTCTGAAAAACTGGTCATTACCGATTTAAACCAAAGAGTGTGTAAAGAATTCCAAAGCCCTGCTCCGCAAATAATATTGCATTTAATTAAATTAAAGCCAAAAGAATGATTCCAAATTAATTGCGCTTTCATGAAGCCAGAAAACACAAATTAATATCTCTGTGCCATTAGCGTTTTAATGAAATGCCACTTCAAATCGAGTCTCTTTTGTATATAATTGGTTCAATTTATTAATTATACATTATGGATTTTTTACAAACGAATGCGTGGGTGCGTGGAATTTCCCCATTTCCCCGCCCTCATGTCATAATTAAAACTGTACGATTGATAACCAGAGATGCAGCAAACAGACGACGACGGCGGGCACTAAAAACCGAAAATGAAAGAGGAAAATAAAATCAATTGACACAATTTTTTGGGAGCCAGCCGGATGATAACCTCTTTCCCATTGGCGGACTTTCGAAATTGGTATCCATCCCGGCGGCGGCGGTGGCGGCGTCTCTGCTATCTCTCTGTCCCTCCCTTTCTCTATTTATCTCGGCTGCCAAAGAAGCGCACAATAAAAATCAATTCGGGCAATAAAGTTTTTAATTGGATTCAGCTCCCTGCTGCCAGGCTGTAAAAAACTCTGGATTGTAACAAGATGTCTCCATTCGATTGCCAGCTTTAACGGCCAGAAATGATCTCTCCTGCATAATTATTTAATATTCTAAAAAGTACTTGGAACAAACAGCAACCCCGTTACGAATATAATGCGGGTCTCTGTCCCGAAATTGAGCTGTATATTTACTATATATAAAAAAGTGTCAGTAGAAGGGGTGAAAAGTGCAGGTAGCCATTGAAATTGAACTGCAGCTGCCTGGAAAGTGAATTCATCAGAATCCTCAAAACGAAACTCTAGATTTCTTTCAGCTGAGTTCACCTTGAAAACGGGTCAGCAAACGTCCATCAAACGACAGCTGACAGTTGAGGGTTTAAAAGGGGGAATAACATATATAAAGAGGATATAGTAAATTATATGGATCAATTACTCGCTCGTTGCTTGTGTTTATGCAGGCAGGTCTGTCTTAACAGCTCCTAAAAGCTGGCTATAAAACAAAGGTACACAGGAGAGTGAGGAAGTGTTTTACAAAAGCAAACACTTTCATCAAGTGAAATGTGGTAAAAGAGTTGAGGTTCTTGCTCCACCCAGATCAAAACCGGGACCCCCGAAAAGCAATAACCATAAAACCCACACGTCGAGACTCAAATGTTCAAATAAAAATTGAAATACAAGGCGCACACTCACTCAGTCTCATTTGGGAGCGGGGCCTAGCAGGTCCAGTGAGTAGTTTACCCTAATAGAGTTGGGTCGGGTTAATAAAGCTAAGGCCAACAACTGCACACGGTTCGCATAACTCTGGTTAAAGTTTGAAGCGCGGCGGAGGCGGAAACAAAGCGAATAAATTGCAGGCATACCTACTTATCCAGAAATTCAGGCAAGGAGCGGAGCGTGAGTTCACGTCCGGTCAGTGGGCACAAAATGCGGTTCTTACTGGCCGGTGGCTGCAGAAAAATGGAAATGAGAGCTAGCAGGTGCAGCCTGAATCCTGCACTCCGCATCCTTGCACTCTGAAGGCAGTCCGAATTGAATTGAAATGAAATGTGATGTGTAATTCATGACGCCAAAGTCAGTCATTTGCACAGCTGGATAAATCTTGTAAATGAAGTCATCATTCGAGCAGCATCCCCTGGAATCACTTAAATTCTGTCTGGTTTTTCTGGGCCTTTCTCGATGCCTAATTAAGGCTGCACCTATTTTATATATAATTTATGCTGTAAAGTCAGTGATGAGCGGGGAAATTAAGGGTGGGATTCTGTTTTTATTTATTTATGTTAAGAATACACAGAGATGAAAAATTAAATAGCTAAAAATATATAATCCTAAAAAAAAATATTTAAAATATTTAACTGAAAATAAATATAAAATCAGGAAATGTAGTCACAAGCATAAAATACAAACCTTAGCCTTTATTAACACAAAACTCCAGCGCCTCTTTTAGATGGTGGATATGGTTCTACCTATTTGAACCTTATCCCCCGCATTAGCTCATTCCTTTGAGGATACCGAGCACAACGAGTTCCTTGCGATACTCGATTTTTCTTTCAGGCATGTTAGGTTATTCATTGGCAGGCATCTCCATCTCGTCCACCCAACACCCCCGCCGAGTCGGGGCCAAAGTGGAAATGCAAATATTTGCGTGCCTCCGGCAACCCCTTTGCTTTCGAGCCCCGCTCCTCCGGCTGCTGCTGCTGCTGCTGCATTCCGGCCGAGAGGGAGTTGGCCTTTGTAGCTTCAATTATTCAGGCATGTTTACAAGTTGACAGATTGCAGAAGCTGCCGGTTTTCGAGTGGAGGCACACGCCGGTAAACTGGGGGGTTAACTTGAGCATAAGCCTCGTTTCAGGCAAGAATACACGGAGAAAAAGGCCATGAAATGGTTTTATGGCAAAATCCCTATTATTTTATATATTCATCATTTAGTTTGTAGACTTTTTCTCGCAGTTTATTAATTTTCCAACTCTCTGTCCCTCCATTTCAGCCCTTTCGTTCACCTTAGAGCCGCAGGATGCCGTGGTGCCCGAGGGCCACTCAGTGCTGCTGCAGTGCTCGGGCAGTGCCACCCTGGGACGCGGAGCCAAGGGAAAGGCCAGCCCGCCCGCTCCCGTGACTATACGGTGGCGTGGACCCGATGGCCAGGACCTGGTCATAGTGGGTGACACGCTGCGAACACAGCTGAAGAACGGCTCCCTGTACATCAGCTCTGTGGAGGAGAATCGTGGATTGACGGGCGCCTATCAGTGTCTGTTGAGTGCCGAGGGCGTGGGCAGTGTTCTCAGTCGTCCGGCTCTGGTGGCTATTGCCCGGCAGCCGGATCTGAATCAGGACTTTCTGGAGACCTATCTTTTGCCCGGACAGACGGCCTACTTCCGCTGCATGGTGGGTGAATCCAGTTGGCAAGAGGGTGTCAAGCACACAGTGCAGTGGTTCAAGGATGACCTGCCGCTGCCACTGGATAAGCTGCGCATGGTGGTCCTGCCCAACGGAGCCCTGGAGATTGATGAGGTGAATGCGGCGGATCGTGGCTCCTACCAGTGCAATGTCACCTCTGGCAGCCTGTCCCGGCTGAGCAGCAAGACCAATCTGAACATCAAGAAGGGCACCGAGCCGGGAGCGGAGAATGCAGTGGCGCCCTCGTTCCTCGTGGGACCTTCACCCAAAACTGTGCGCGAGGGGGATACCGTCACCCTGGACTGTGTGGCCAATGGAGTGCCCAAGCCGCAGATTAAATGGCTGCGCAATGGCGTTGACTTGGATCTCAACGATCTGGACTCGCGCTTCTCCATCATTGGAACTGGCTCGCTGCAAATCTCCAGCGCCGAGGACATAGATTCAGGAAACTACCAGTGCCGGGCTAGCAATACTGTGGACTCTTTGGATGCCCAGGCCACAGTGCAGGTCCAGGAGCCGCCCAAGTTCATCAAGGCGCCCAAGGATACCACCGCCCACGAAAAGGACGAGCCGGAGCTGAAGTGCGACATCTGGGGCAAGCCCAAGCCCACCATTAGGTGGCTGAAGAACGGTGATCTCATCACGCCCAACGACTACATGCAGCTGGTGGATGGTCACAACCTGAAGATCCTGGGCCTGCTCAACTCCGATGCGGGAATGTTCCAGTGCGTGGGCACCAATGCCGCCGGCAGTGTCCATGCTGCAGCGCGTCTGCGGGTGGTACCGCAAGGAGGTGAGTGGAATTCTTGAAATCCCTGTTAGTAAGTAGTCCGTAGCTCTCTCGGTGTCCAGTATCTGTCCAGCTTCTGCAATTGGCGCTGCTCTGTCCCTCTAAAGCCTTTCTGTAAAATGACCCAATAAAATTTTATGGCTAACTACAATATCTATACCCGATTCCCTAGACTTCACTTGTACAAAAAAACTCCCTTCATTTATTATCCTGCTTTTGTAACATAATATTTCTTTGTATGTGTCTATGTGTGTATTGTTTGTATATATATATTATATAAAAATTATATTAATCAAGTTAATTTATTGCCAATTATGGAAATTTCTTTTGTGGCAAAAAAAAAGACGGTATTTAATATAAAAGATAACAAAGTCCCAGTTTAAAATATATAAATTTGAATATGAGTAGTTTTTCTCCTTCTTTATTATTAGGTATAAAATTAAACCCCACAATTACCCATTGTAAATTATTAATGAACTATTTAATAGTCTATGAGCCACAAAAGAATTTTCTATAAATTACAACAAAGATTAATCCTTTTGTCATACATTTTATTTATTTCGAATATTATTTATTAACTTTATTGTTTATTTCCGTTTGTTCTTTCTTTTTTCCTGCCTCATTTCCATTCGACATCACCACCCCACCAACCATCCCCCTCATCCCTTCAAATCCCACTCCCAAAGTGAAAATCAAAAAACGTAAAAACCAAGGCCAGTCCACCAAATCCCTGCAGACCTTTGACAATCCCACCAAGCGACGCAAACCATTTAATTCTGGTGAGCAGCTGCGAACCAAGTCCGGTGGCAGTCTCCGCTTTTCCAACGAAGACGATGACGATGACCTGGACAACGACGACGACGACGACTCTAGTACGACTCGCATAAGGTTGCAACCGCTTAACGATCGCCGGTTTGAGATTATGAACGCAGCGAGTGCTTTAAGGAAGGAGAGTGTCCAGAGTTACGAGGACGACGACGACAATGACGATAACTATGACGATGACGATCCCGCGGCCAATGCTGCTGCCCAGGCGGCGTACAAGAAGGGCGAGGATCCACAGAAAATACTGGACAACTGGCAGGAGAGCAAGATCAAAAAATCCCAACAGCAGCAGCAAAAAAAATCCTTCCCTGCTTCCCCAGATTCTCCCGAACAGGATTCGAGTGCAACAAGTACTTTGGGTGCCGGTAAACCCTTAAGTAGTGGACTCCAGGCCAGACTGCCCAGCCAGCCGCGTGATCTTGTGGCCCAAATAGTGAAGCCACGCTTTGTGACCCTCAGCTGGGTGGAGCCCCTCCAGAATGCCGGCGAAGTGGTGTACTACACGGTCTTCTACAAGATGAACAACAGCGAGAGGTGAGTGAAATCAAATCTAATATTAGTATGCGCTTCATTAACCCGGCAATTAGCAGAGATTAAACCCATTTGCGTAGTTTGCCAATCGCCTAATAGCTGGCTTCATCTCGTCAGCCAAGCGGAAATGATTTCGCATTCAATTCAAACGGAATGTCTGCCTGTCTGGCTGGCATCCTGTGGCTGCTTCCTGACCACCAATTACTCAGGGAACTCAATTTCAGGCAAAGCAAAATGTCCTGGAGTAGTAGATGAGGAAGTCAGTGAATGAATAAAGATATTTATGATTAGACGGGTTGAAAGATTTTTCGAACAGGAACCGAAACCTACTTTTTCTATATTTTTTTTAAACTTTTAAAATGGAATATCTCAAAAACCTGACGTATAGGAATTTAAGTTTAGCGGATCAGAATATTTAATTTCTCTTCGTTTTAATTTTAGCTTAAGTCTTCCCAGATGAAACTATATTTTTACACACTTTTAATGCTAAATTTTATATTTTTACACACTTTCATTGTTAAATTTTATTCAGAAACTGCAAATTATGTATGGGTGTTACGCATCTTATTACTATATTTTCTCTGAAGTCTCTAACTAAGATTATAATTAATATAATTACTCAAAAACTATTTCCAGGGAACAAAAAATGGTTACCAAATCGCATGACGATCAACAGGTCAACATTCAGTCTCTATTGCCGGGCAGAACCTACCAGTTCCGTGTGGTGGCCAATACCAATTTCGGCAGCGGTGAATCCTCTGCTCCACTGGAGGTCAGCACACAGCCGGAGGTGAATATTGCTGGACCACCGCGCAGCTTCGAGGGCTATGCGCGCAGTCACAAGGAGATCTATGTGCGTTGGGAGGAGCCGGCAGTGACCAATGGGGAGATACTCAAGTATCGCGTTTACTATTCAGAGGTGAGATTGAAACACTTTTGTGTGCTTCAAAAATTCTTAAAGTTAATCCTTACAGAACGATAGCGGCGCTGATTTGTATCACGATAGCACCACCATGTTTGCCTTGCTCACAGAACTGCGTCCGCACACGGACTATGTGATCTCGGTGGTACCCTTCAATAGGAATGGCATGGGAGATCCCTCGTCGGAGATTCGGGTGAAGACGTTCTCTTCCACGCCCTCAGAACCGCCCAATAATGTCACCCTAGAAGTGACCAGCTCAAGCGTAAGTATATAAACATAAATTATAAACAAAAGCTAATCGTAATTACCTTTAAACAGTCTATAACTGTGCATTGGGAGCCACCGGCGGAGGAGGATCGAAATGGGCAAATAACTGGCTACAAGATTCGCTATCGCAAGTACAAGGACGCTCCCCAGGTGAAGAGCACACCGGCAAATATTCGGTACTTCGAGCTGAGCAGCCTGGATCGCAATGCCGAGTACCAGGTGAAGATTGCGGCCATGACGGTCAACGGTTCGGGACCCTTTACAGAGTGGCATCGTGCCAACACCCTGGAGAACGATCTCGACGAGACCCAGGTGCCGGGCAAACCGATTTGGATTAACATTCACCCCGGAGCAGACAACATAGCGCTCCACTGGGGTCCCCCGCAGCAGCCGGAGATTAAGATACGCAACTACGTGCTGGGCTGGGGTCGCGGCATTCCCGATGAGAACACCATCGAGCTGAAGGAAACGGAACGCTATCATATTCTTAAGAACCTGGAACCCAATATGGAATATGTGGTTTCCTTGCGGGCGCGGAACGTTAAAGGTGACGGCGTACCCATCTACGATAACATCAAGACCCGCGACGAGGAGCCTGTGGATGCACCGACGCCGCTGGAGGTGCCCGTGGGCCTGCGCGCCATCACCATGTCCAGCTCCTCCATTGTGGTCTACTGGATCGACACGATGCTGAACAAGAACCAGCATGTGACGGACAATCGCCACTACACGGTCAGCTATGGCATCACGGGATCCAGTCGGTATCGCTACCACAACACCACCGATCTCAACTGCATGATCAACGATCTGCGGCCCAACACGCAGTACGAGTTTGCCGTGAAGGTAGTCAAGGGTCGACGGGAGTCGTCCTGGTCCATGTCCGTGCTGAATCAGACGCATCAGAATGTGCCGGTTACGCCGCCCCGTGAGGTCACTGTACGCCTGGACGAGCAAAATCCGCCCACAGTCATCATCCAGTGGCTGCCGCCAAAGCACACAGTGGGTCAGATCACCGGCTATAATATTTACTACACCACGGACACCACAAAGCGAGACCGTGACTGGTCCATTGAGGCTTTTGCCGGAGAGGAAACCTCGCTGATGCTGCCTAATCTGAAGCCCTACACCACCTACTACTTCAAGGTTCAGGCTCGGACCACCAAGGGCAACAACAATGCTCCATTCTCGGCGCTGGTGTCTTACACCACCAGTGCAGCGGTCATAATGCAGGAGGCGGACACCATAGCCAAGGGAATTGACAACGAGAAGCTGCTGTACATCATCGTGGGAGCCACGGCCGTTGTACTGGTGGTGGTGCTCTTGGGTATACTGCTGCTCTGCCGGCGCAAGCCGCAATCTTCGCCTGAGCATACCAAGAAGAGGTGGGACTACCTAGCTTAACCCATGACATATTCCTATTTATTTATTTGTTTTCTTCTCTTTCAGTTACCAAAAGAACAATGTTGGGGTACCAAAGCCACCAGATCTCTGGATACACCATGACCAAATGGAGCTGAAAAACATTGACAAGGGCTTGCACACCGTGACGCCTGTTTGCAGCGATGGAGCTTCTAGCAGCGGTGCTCTGACTCTACCACGTTCAGTGGTTCACAGCGAATATGAGGTGGAGACACCAGTTCCACCTCACGTGACCAATTCGCTGGACAAGCGTTCTTACGTGCCGGGTTATATGAGTGAGTAGCAGCAGAATCAGCACTTGAAAAAGATCTTTAACTAAACCTCATTTGTATTTTTTCACAGCCACCTCGATGAACGGAACAATGGAGCGACCGCAGTATCCACGCACTCAATACAGCCACCAGAACCGTTCCCACATGACCATGGAGGCAGGCCTGTCCCAGCAGAGCCTCACCCAACCGCAGAGCAGCTCGATGGCCCAGACGCCCGAGCATCCCTACGGCGGCTACGATGCCAACTTCTGGTGAGTTAAATGGGCGGTAGAACTGGAAAAAAGTGCATCGATTCGGTTTTGAAAGAACCTTAACTCTAGTGAGCTAGTTTTTAAACGGAAAAATTGTGGTTAATTGATTTTTTGTTGTGTGTTTATATTATGAAAACGTTTTTTTTTTACTTTATTTAATTTAAAACAATTCCTTTTTTTATTAGATAGAATATACTAAATCGATTTTAATTTCTAAATATCGAAAAAAAATCGATGCATTGATAATAGAGTTTTTCGCAGCTTTAGTGGGCGATGCTTTCGCTTTCAGCTCTCTGACAGTTTGGTGCTAGACATTCAACAAAATTCCACAAAAAAAAAGTCCCCTCGATTTTATTTTCCGTTTTAATTTTTGTTTTCTTTTGGCATAACCGTAAGCGGCTGTTAACAGCCAGACTTGGAAACTAGAATGTGTTCGCGAACACGTTGGGGGCGGATCGATCCCAGCATCCAGGTCACCTTGGTGCATGGGACGACGGGCAGAGTGATCAGGCTTAATCGGACAACGCTGCCGCGACGGGTGGAAAGGCAGCTGCTGCTTATGGCTTCGACGTCGCCGTTTCTCAACTTTATGAACAAGTTCCGCCTGGACGAGATACTGATAAACCATCATTACAAGGGCGTCTACAGCATGCGCACCGCTGCCACCGTTACCGAGCTGGCGGCCTACACGTGGAACGCCATGTCCGTTGCCGATCGCCAGCCATACGTCCGGCTGGCCCGGAAGGCGCATCTGATCCAGCAGGCGCGGCAGCTGCACTTTCTGGGCACCTGTAGCCGGCCGGTGATCAAGCGGGGTTCCCTCTGTCCCATTGTTGTTCAAAGCAGTCTCGGCGAAATGTTGGCCCTGGTCTAGGAGGAGCTTTTTGAAAAGTCTTTTAATAAATCTATTCTCCTTTCTAATTTTTGATTGTTTTGCTTCGTTTTTGTATTCCAGCAATGCGGGCAACGGAGCAGCTGGGGGCAATGGCTGTGTGTCCACCATTGAGAGTGCCAAGCGCGGGCATCCGCTTAAGAGTTTCAGTGTGCCGGGACCACCGCCCACAGGCGGAGCCACGCCCATTAACAAGCACAGTGAGTACTAAACCCTAATTGGAGCTCCCATGATTTTCCTTACTAAAGTTAACAATTTATACACAGCCCCTGCAGTCACAATACGTCCACAAAACCAATCGCCCTACAAGAAGCCATCGTTCTCGGCAGCCACACCGAATCGCCTGCAAAGCGGCGGCTCGGTGGCCCACTCAACCGATGAGATTCAAAGACTGGCCCCCAGCACATCCACCGAGGAGCTCAACCAGGAGATGGCCAATCTGGAGGGGCTGATGAAGGATCTAAGCGCCATCACGGCGAACGAATTCGAGTGTTAACCGGCTGAAAGTATTAGTCATCGTCAAACAATTGATGTTACTTGTTTTTTAGTTTCTGTTTTTTTATTGAGTTAACTCGAATTTGTGAACCGCAACCGACTTGAATTGAGTTAAGTTACCTTACCCGGTAGAAGGTCCGTTTAGTTTTTAGTTAAACAAATGTGCGATATATTCATGTAAATACGAACGAAGCCGCCATATACGTTTTGTAAGTCTAGATACCCACATTCATACCTATAAATATAGCAGCTAAGCCTAGTTAATTATCGTATAAGGAGGGGAGAGTGTAAAAACGAAGAAGAGGAGCCTTCACTGTGCAGGATATCTGTCTCTTAACTGCCACACATGACATTTCATACTTACCACACACTTGTATCAGCATCTTCATTTCGTAGTCTAAGTCCAACATACATATGCCATTCTATAAACATATGCGAACTAAGCTAAGTTTCATACTAGTAACGTATTTCTACTCCTACTTACTATATAATCCCCACAAACAATCAAAACACAATTCGATCTAGACTTGCGCCTCTTAAAGTGTTGTTTCCCCCCACACGCATGGCTTGGACACGTGCCATTTAAACACCAGCCCCACGCAATTACTTAAGCCATAAAGTCAAGTTGTAGACTGTAAGCCAGCAAAGCATTTACGATTTAAACTAAATACTATTGTTTAATGCCACAAAATAAACTTTTTTAAACGATTTTGATGTGTTCAAAATGCCAAGAAAGTTTAATCATTTTATTCGTTGTTCGTCAAGGAACGCTCTCTGTATTCAACAATGCTTTGCACAATAATCTCATTACACACAGCAATAATTACAAAAAATGCAAATGCAGAGGAAAATGCATTTGAGAATTGTGAAATTTTAATGTGTATCGAACGTAAAACTTTGTAATCAAAAGTGAAATTTGCTAAATATATAAAGAATATGTGAAAGGAAATATCTGCTGGTTTTGACTTGACATTTTGGAATATTTTTAGGCAACTAAAGCTCATCGCGTTCAAAGAACATGGTAACCTGAACCCTCCAGACCTTGTCGGTGGCGAAACGCAGTTCTACTTTGTAGTTGCCCTGCGGCAGGGGCAGGCTTTTCAGGAATTCATCGTTAAACTCCAGATTATCCAAAATTATGTCGTGCTATTAAAACAAAAAAGAAAACATATAAATAAATCGTACACGTATTTATACCCTTTCAAGGTATGATAATTTTGGTAAGAAGCTTGCAACACAGTGAAGAATGTCATCTCCGACCCTATAAATATATATTCTTGATCAGCATCAACCGCCGAGTCGATCTAGCCATTTTTTAAGCACACTTTTCCCTTACTTTTAAAACGATCCGAATAAAACTTTGCTGATAGTCTTCTGACTACTATATACATACATAAGTCGGAACAGGCCGGATCAGACGACTATATTTTATAGGTTCTATAGGAAAATCGGAAAATGTTTCGTATACTTTGAGATAATGACGTATTTCATTAGTCTAGAATTTTCATTTTAATTGGAAAATGTTTAGAAAAATTGTAACTTTGCCGTTCTCAAAATATAAAAATGATCGGAAAATCCAAAAAAAATTATCCTTAAAATCAACTTTAAAATAATTAATTAGGTGCGTTTCTCAAATATACGAATTTTTCATTACTTAATGAATGCAAGGGTATCTAAACTTCGGCTTTCCGAAGTTAGCTTCCTTTCCTGTTTTATACTCACATCGTATGGACAAGTGTGATTTAAATTGGACCTGGTCATAATGGCATTGATAACGAGTCCTTGGAAAGACAAGACATTGGAGTTTCCCAAGAGCTGGCAGAAATTGGTGCTGACATTATAAAGAAACGGTCTGAATCCATTGTAGCGACGATGTATGCTCCAATTAATCTGAAAACGAGATTAAATAGTTTATAATTCAATAATAAAATAATTTTTAAAATAAATCTATAATTTAGAGAAAAATTAAAGAATAGCTCGCTCCTCACCCAACAATTGTTCACCGGCAGTTGTAAGAGTTTTAAATACATTTCCGCACCCGCTCGTCCTCTGCCCAGTAAGTTGAGCTTACACCTGGTAAAAACGGCGAAGGATTCGTTGAAGGATAGGCACTGCATGTTGGTGAATCTAGATTTCGAACGCCGACCATCGCTTATCCTCAATTCGCCGCTTAAAAAAATAGCTGCGGCTATCAGTAGCCATCTCAGGGACACAAGTGCTACCATCTCTACCGAATGACTAAATGCTTGGTTTTATAATGACTGGCATTTAAAATAAATCAGCAGCAAATCATTAGCCAAAGTTCATTGATTATTTAAGTGAATTGAAAAAACATAATTAGTAACGAGATGTAATAATTATAAGCAGGAAAGTTAATATTTATTTAAATTGCTTAGCTGAAACTTAATGGGTTTATTCAGTGAAAAAGAGAATACAATACAGTTTAATTTTCTTGGAACTAATTTGGTTTTGGTTTTGCAAATTATAAAATAAAAGTAGCTTCAGTTGAACCCTTTGGTAGTTGTTCCTGTCAATCAATGTAATGCTGATATGGCAAGTATTAGTAACTTTGAATATAAAGTAAACAAAATGATAATTCAAATAACTTTAAATAATAACCAAATATTCAGAATAAAACTATATAACAGGAGTAATTCAAACTAAAAGTAAAATAATAGTTTTCCAGAACGGTTTCTACCCCTGGAAAATGCTTAAATTTCCACTGCAACCTAACTTGATATGGTAATTCTTTCCCCCGAAGTTTCTTTAATAACTCAGTTGCCGGCCTATGTGTTTTTGGGCCTGCCTTTGCCGAACTTCCTCCTGAATCACCTGTTTGATCTCTGTCGTTTCTTTACCCGGATTTGCCAGCGGAATTGTATGATCCTCTTTCCAAGACTCTTTGGAGTGGCTGTCCATAGCATCATCTTGCTGTCCAGTACAGACTGTGAGGAGCTCTGGTTTTTCCATTGTTGTCTGCTCCGTCTGATTGTCCTTCAGCAGTCCAATAACTATGATTCCTTTGTTAGTGATCCTGATATAGTAGCGCTTTCCCTCTACGCTCCTTTTGTAGCTCACCCGCTTGCCTGGCCGTTTTTTGGCGAGCTTAAGCCGAGCTTCCTCCTGGATCACCAGCGGGATATCTGTTGAATCCACGCTCGGATTTGTAAGTTCTTTCGACCAAACCTCTCTGTTTTGGATGTTCCTACCGTCTTCTTTTTGTCGAGAACAGTCTGTGAGGAACTGTAGAGGCTGCCCGTTCCTTAGCTCTTCGAAGCGCGGGAATAAACTTTGGTCATTGCTGCGTGTGGTCAGGTTGCCACTCTGTTGATATGTGTCGCAGGGCCTGTTCTGTCTTCCTCTATTCCTTGGCAACAATCTGTTGTACGGGTGTTGACCTGTCCATCTAGCTGGCACGAAATTAAAACTCAACTGGGTTTTGAAGGTGCTCCAGTCCGTAATCTGTATGGGGTTTGCATACCACCAATTCAGTGCATTTCCCCTTAGGAGAAACATCATTGATCCTGCAATGTGGTCGAGTCGAATTCCAAAAGTAGCTGCTGTTTCTTCGATTCGGTCTATGAATTCCTTTGGATCTCCGGTTCCGTCGAACTCCAGGCCCCAGCCCCGAACAATGTCTATGGCGATGGCCCGTTCTGCCATTCCGTTCTGCTTAGGTCCCTGATTATCCTTGTATTGTGTTTGTGTCGGAATTTCTGGAATGTTTTCAAGTTTGAAGCTTTCTGCTGGCCTATCGATATACGATACAACCGCTTAATTGATCGATTACCTCTTGCCGAGCTGACCCAGGGCTGAAATAGATGGCGGGCTTTTTGAAAAGAGCACATTACATGTTTTTCTACTTGAAATAGCAGACAAACAAACATGTCGGTTTTGTGGAAAAATATTCGGGTCCTATAGCGAATCCACAAAGCCATGTTTAGGTAAAGCATTGTAATAGTTAAGAATAATATATTCTTGACATTCGCTTAAAATAACACAAATAACAGAGTTTGGATCAGTTTTCTTAGATTTATAATCTAATTTATTAAAATTATAATATGCAATACATTTTTTTTTTTCAATTAGTTAATATTGTGAAAAATTTACAATATTTTTTTATTTAAAATTTAAGTTAAATTTGGAACCAACTATAGGTAAATAAAAACAAAACTAAGTCAAACAGAATTTGCTAGTGCTCACAGAATTTCTAAATTTAATAATTAAATTTATTACGAATCTTAAAAAATTTTATTTTTACAAATTTTACAAACAAA